>VMBQ01008432.1:10595-37728 GCA_007657795.1 Dreissena rostriformis
GTGAGTAGGGTGGGGTGGATTGGCCGCAACACAAGTTGCAGTGAGTAGGGTGGGGTGGATTGGCCGCAACACAAGTTGCAGTGAGTAGGGTGGGGTGGATTGGCCGCAACACAAGTTGCAGTGAGTAGGGTGGGGTGGATTGGCCGCAACACAAGTTGCAGTGAGTAGGGTGGGGTGGATTGGCCGCAACACAAGTTGCAGTGAGTAGGGTGGGGTGGATTGGCCGCAACACAAGTTGCAGTGAGTAGGGTGGGGTGGATTGGCCGCAACACAAGTTGCAGTGAGTAGGGTGGGGTGGATTGGCCGCAACACAAGTGGCTGTGAGACCGGTGGGGTGGATTGGTTTGGGGCAACACAAGTTGCAGTGAGTGGGGTGGGGTGGGTTGGCCGCAACACAAGTTGCAGTGAGTAGGGTGGGTTGGATTGGCAGCAACACCAGTTGCTGTGAGACGGGTGGGGTGGATTGGCCACAACACAAGTGGCTGTGAGACGGGTGGGGTGGATTGGCCGCAACACAAGTTGCAGTGAATAGGGTGGGGTGGGTTGGCTGCAACACAAGTGGCAGTGAGTAGGGTGGGTGGATTGGCCGCAACACAAGTTGCAGTGAGTAGGGTGGGGTGGATTGGCCGCAACACAAGTGGCTGTGAGTAGGGTGGGGTGGATTGGCCACAACACAAGTGGCAGTGAGTAGGGTGGGGTGGATTGGCCTCAACACAAGTGGCTGTGAGTGGGGTGGGGTCAGTTTGAACGACATGAGTGAGGTGAGTGGGCGGGTTTGTGGCACCACAAGTGGAAGTGAGTAGGGTGGGGTGGTCACTATACTATGGTTCAGTAAATCATGACCCTTGTGTGAAACCTGGACATACCCAGCAGCGTTGCGGGAAATTCGTTATTACTGTGACAATCTGAAGTAAAAAAAAATTATAATCATTATTTTGCAATTGTTATTACTTGTGTGATTCCTAGCATCTATTTGTATGTTACTATAATTTTAAAATTGACTAGCAACAATAAACACGTAATCAATTTTACAACAATCGTCAGGATGTAACCAAATATGGAGAAATATTTATTAACATAAATACCTTGTGTGAACTTTATCTTGTTTTCCATGATCTTAATTCTATCAACTTCATGGCAGGATTATTTAAACTCTAATTGTCCTACTAAAGCGCTTCATCTAATTGTTCCAGTTTATATTTACACAATTCAAACATTTTCACATGATGTTTTCCAGTCGAAGACAATAGCTGAGCAGATGGCAGAGAAGATCAATGCCAAGTTAGGCTACACTCCAGTAATTGAGGAGGATAAGGATCAGGAGCAAGACACCTTCAAACGTTACGAGGAAGAGCTCGAGATCAACGATTTCCCGCAGACCGCCAGGTGGAAGGTCACTTCAAGGGTGCGCTTTTCATGATTCTAGCTCCTAACTTGCTATTTTTAGCTCACCTGAGCGCAACATGCTCATGGTGAGAGTTTGTGATCACCTTTTGTCCATCATTTGTTGTTAACAATTTAGAGGCTACATTTATTAAATTATAGTCCAATCTTCATGAAACTAGGTCAGAACTTTGTCCCAATTAAATATTGGCCGAGTTTGAACTGGGTCACAAGGGATCAAAAACTAGGTCCCTCAAAGAAAAAGCTTATGAACGCTCTAGAAGTCGCTTTTTTTCCAATCATCAGGGAACTTGCTCAGAATTTTTTTCCAAATAATATCTCAGCCTTGTTCAAAATCGGTTCCAGTCCTTTGAAAAACATGGCTGCCAAGGGGTAGGACTGTTTTCCTTATATGGCTTGTGAACACTCTATAGAGGTCACATTTATTGCCCAATCTTCATGAAACTTGCTAAGAACATTTGTCCCTTCTTGTCATAGTTTAAACATTGTTAAGGTCTGTTCAAAACCATGACCACCAGTGTGCTGGACAGTTTTCCTTATATGGCTATGGTAAAATGTGTAACACTCTAGCGGTCATGTTTATTGCCCAATCTTCATGAAACTCGCTCAGAACATTTGTCCCCATGATATTTCGGCTGAGTTCAAAACTGAGTCATATAATCAACAACTGGGTCAATAGCTCCAATTAAAGAAAAAGCTTATGAACACTCTAGAAGCCATATTTATTCTAATCTTAATGAAACTTGGTGAAAACATTTGTCTCTATGATATCTCTGCCATGTTTTAATCTGAGTCACTTGCAATTATAAACTTGATCACTTGGTCATATTAAAAAAAATCTAAACACTCAAAAGGTCACATATATTGCTCAATCTTCATGACATTTGGTCAGAACATAAGTCCTAATGATATCTCAGCTGAGATTGGGACTGGGTTTCCGGGGGTCAAAAACTAGTTGACTATGTTAAATAAAGAAAAAGCTTATGAATACTCTAGAGGCTACATTTATTGCCCAATCTTCATGAAACTTTGTCAGAACATTTGTTGTAAGGATATCTTAGTATAGTTCTAAACTGGGTCACGCTGTATAAAAAAACTAGGTCTCTGGGAGGAATTTACTAACAAGCTTGCGACCATTCTAAAGGCCACATTTTTACCAAATCCTTAACAAACTTGCTCAGAATGTTTGTTCAAGTAATATCGTGCCCAAGTTTAAAACTGGTTTTTTGTTGGTATTCATGTTGTCATTTGATCACAAAAGCTGATCAAAACAGTTCAGTTCCTTTGGGCCTCAGGTGAGCGACCTAGGACCATTGGCCCTCTTGTGTAAGATATTTCATGCCAACATTAATTCTGCATTGTTGAAATGAAGTTAACCACTGGTAAGCTGCATTTCCACTTTGTTGAAAACAGCAATCCTGTGCAGTTTAATGACCTCATTTTGTTGGTATTCATGTTGTCATTTGATGTTTGTTGAGTACTCAACTCAACAATTGCCTTTTGTTTATTTCAAAATAAAAACTAAAAACGTGTCAAATATAGATGAGCTGATATGCTTGGCATGAAAACCTTAACCATTTGCAAAGGTTTGTAGCTAAGATTTGCTTAGCCTCGCTAAATAGCCCCCATGGCCCCGTATTTACCTCTGTATTCAACATTTACCTAGTATTATCTGTAAGGCATAGCTTATCCACAAAGTCAGACTGTATTCACTTTCTGCCCGCAGGAGGCGCTGGCCCAGATCTGTGAGTACTCAGAGGCAGGGATCACGGTGCGGGGGACGTACTTCCCGCCGGGCAAGGCGCCCAAGGAGGAAGAGGAGCGCAAGCTGTACCTCGCCATCGAGGCCACCAGCGAGATGGCCGTACAGAAGGCCAAGAAGGAGGTCACACGCCTGATCAAGGAAGAGCTTTTACGTCTGGTACGTGCTGCTACTGTGATTTGGGGCTTTCTGTCGAGTTTTTTGTTTGGTATGTTTTGAAGAAATTAGACTAATTGTGGCAAAAAAACACTGTTATAGAAGTAACTCTTATCAAAGGATTGACATGGCTGATATTTTTTCTTTTATTTTTAGTCATACTGGTAAGAAAATGAAATATCACCTGATTTCATAATCCACCAATGAAATTACGGTACTTTAAATCTTGGGACAAACAATCTAAGTCCAGATAGGTCAATTGATTGCAAGGCTGCTTTACTTAAGTGCAAAAAATATTTTGGTTATTGTTATCAAAGGAAGAAATTTGTTATCAATGCATTTTTTTTCAGTGAGTTGTTTAACATAGTTTCATTCATTAAAAGCTTAATTGGAATTATGTTACAAGAAGAGTATTAAATATTTATAGAAATATACATCAAAAAATGTATGTGCATTTGCTCAAGAAAATGTCAGGGGGAGGTCTGATATTGGTTTATGGCATACTTTTATTCTTATTCGTAACATAAAAGATATGTATATTCTTATTACATATGCCGCTTTTTGTATATTTTAGCAAAACTCGTACCAGCCAATCAACCGTGCCCGTTACAAGGTCGTCTGATCGGGGAGGATGGAAAGTATCACAAGGGGAGACAACCTTGCATGTGTATATACATGTACATGTATCTGCATTGGAGCAGATGGTGTTTTATTGAAATTTAATGTATTGTCATGGAAACTTGTTTTTAAAACAGTAGTGACCCTTGCGTCCACTATGCTTCTAGATTCCTGCTGAATATTAAGGGAATGTGCTTTTCAACAGGTTTCATGTCAAAGCTTCCAAGTATTCCATTGGAACACTTTTGTACCCCACACGATGAGGAAATTAAGAAATTGAGCCGCACTCTGGGAAAACTGGGCTTAATATGTTTGCTTAAAGTGTCCTCTCAGATTACCCTGTGCAGTCTGCAGAGGCTAATTAGGGATGAAATGTTCCTCCTAGTCTGGATTTTTGTTTTAAAGAGACTTCCTTTAAACAAACATTTCCATAAAAGTGTTGTCTCTGATTAGACTGCGCGGACTGAACAGGCTAATCTGGGATGATACTTTACGCAAATGCATTAACCCTTTGAGCGCTGGAACTGGATTTTGAAGGCCTTTGCAAACAGTTTGGATCCAGATGAGACGCCACAGAACGTGGCGTCTCATCAGGATCCAAACTGTTTGCTTTTCTGATAGTATTCTTTGAAAAAAAATCGAAGAAAATGCTAATTTTTGAAATTCAGCAGACGACATTTTAGCAGACGACAAATTTCCCAGCATGCAAAGGGTTAAGCAAGGTTTACCCAGAGAGTGGCTCAATTATATGGACTTAAGTTTTATTGATAAATACCTTATTGTTTACTGAACCATTCTGTTTGAAAGTATGATATGATGGTATATTATTGGTTTCAAATTCATTGAATAAAATGTCTTGTTTACACATTTGCTGTTTTTATGTGACATTCAAAATGAACAGCTTCTTAGTCTTATTGATTGGGCTAACAGCCAATGGCGTTGGTACTCATTTCTAGGCACGACGAATTGCATTTGTGCAGATGCGACATTTAAATGATGTTATGTTTATGATGCATTAACATAAAAATCGTGAGGCACACATTTGAATATTTTTTTATAAAAAGTGCATGTGTGATATCAGAAAAAAAAACAGGATAGCCTTTAATAAAACAATATACGAAAGAACCATAAGATATTATGTGATATTCCCTGGCAGAAAAATATCTTTACCTTTGTCTGTTTAGCCATGATTTTCAGATGATATTGTATGGCCCTCTAATCACTAGTAGTATATTGTTGGTCCAGACAGACTGGGACAGACTCTGGTCAGATTCAGAAAGCTATGTTGTTTCAATGTTTTACCATTAGACCATACAACTTTGATTCTATGTTAAGCGTCCACTTATTTTTTTTTAAACCTACCAACCAGGCAGGAAAATTAACAAGTCAATTAAAAAACATTTTCCTTCTACTACTTTTTCATTGCAGTGGTATAGTCTATAAATGTAAAACAATCAATATTTATCATCAGCGTATTATAAGTAACTTAAATAAAGTATGTTTTAAAAAAACAAAGAATGACTGGTACCACTCATATTTTTGTTTAAAAAAGAAACACAAGAAATATCCGAGCTCAATACATTTTGTATCGAAACACATGGGCATTGATGGCATATGGTTCATTTGAGGCATTATTAACACATTAATAACTTGATTTTCCACATTGTCAAATAACGGTAATTTTTTTTTCCATCAGGCACCCCAAAACCTACATGCCCACGGTCTCTAAACAAAGAAACAAATTTGTTTATCCTTATGAAGACTGTATTTACTTTGTACATCTGTTAACAGTTTTATTTCTGGAAATATCTACATTATTGTTTACACACAAGAGTTGTTTATTCAGATGTTCATCTTTTGTAATTGAAGCAATATAAAATTGTTTATGAAATGTCATTTGCATGGGAATCTTGTTAAATATAATGTGGACATAAAAAAAAATATATATATAAATGAATTATCATTCTCTTTTAGTTTAAACCTATTTATTTTTGCTCGATTGCATCTTAAGCCATAGGCTTATATAAACGCTCTTGAGTCAGTTTCCTGGGACTAGAACCAGTACTTGGTGTCTTTGGGGGAGATCAAAGGAACGCTCCCAGTGGGGTTCGAACCCATGATCTCCCGATCGCTAGGCGGACACCATATCCACTACGCCACGCTGATCTTATCATTCTCTTTTAATACTGAACTCCATTTGTAAATCACACTCTTATGAAAATGTAATAAATCTTGAAATAATTTTGCAGTAATTCACTTTGTCTTTTAATAAACAAGTTAAAAACTGGCGATGAAAATGAACAAAGTCTATCAATACATGAATTGACAAATGTTTATGGTTAAATTTAACCATGCATATATAAATAAAGTATTATAGCTTTATGTTTAAAAGTCCACAATGGGATGCTTGAAAATCTTCAAAATCACTTACAGGAATATTCCTTGTTGAAAAGGGCTTTCTGATGAAGAGTTTTAATGTCTGCCATTATATGTGTTGTTCTTCAACAACCGGTATATAATTCTATGCTATCAACAAAGGGTTGGTCTACTCTCATCCTTGGCAATGCATTGAAGGAAAAAAATGGACACAAATGTTCACCTATATAAGACTTTGTGTTGGGTGCAAGGATTATATAGCTACTGTGGCAAATGATTATGATTTGTTCAATCTGTTTTTTTCTCCATTCATTCAGGGATTTGCAAATAACTTTTCAAAAATGTTATACTATATGACATGGCTTGTAGTGTGCACAAACTAAATTGCCTTCCTTAAGGTCCAGGCCATACTTAGAGATCAAAAGGTCAAAATGCATCAGTGTATTGTAAAACTAGCTGTAACTGTTGCCTTGGCTCTAACATCACTTCTGTACTGTAGGCATTGAAAGATTTTGAAAAACACAGCAACTTGCTACAGAGTTTTACAGTGAGTATATTCAATCTTATTAATTTTATTGGTAAAAAGAAATAAAAACAATATAAAATTGCACATATTTTTTTATTGTGTGGTCCAAAACTGATTAAAGTACAAATGACATATAGGAAATAAGGATTCAGTACACTGATCGGAGATCCCCAAAATTTTTGTAGATTTTACCAGAGGACACAAAGGCACAAAAGTTGGTTATGGAACATTTACAGTTTTAATATATGGTTCCATTTATGATTAAATGTTATAAAATTGATTAAGTTGTTGCATTCCTCATTCATATTTAAATGTTTAAAAAATAAAATGTTGACATTAAAGTCATTTATACTCGCTTAAACCTATATAAGACGGTGTATAGTAAAGTATATACTTTCCTTTGAGATAAAACAATACAAATGCATCGAACTATGTTGTGCCCCAAATCCTTATGGAAACATTCGAAAATAGAAAAATGAACAAACAAGTTGTGTGTAACCTGTACTTCTTTTGGCTGAAAAGCACGCTTACCGGAAACGATCTGATGGAATCAGGAAGTGACTTCACTATCTTATCTTTCTTTCAATATTGAATTGGGAAATACTTGTTTGCATTCTTTTGACAAATCAAGCGGCAGGTAGGTTGACATTTTATTGTTATAATAAAACATAACTTCTTTTGAAAGTATTACAATTGATTGACAGAAATGCATGTTGTCAATTTAATCGAAAATCATTTTTGACAGCGTCTCCAGTGATTTCAATTAATTGAAGCAGAAATTCCAGAATCATACTTTTTGATGCAAGCATTTTGCAATGTTGTCACTTTTGTCAGTTTTGACGCATTCAAATATCATTTACCTTGCATCATTTTGATGCAAATGTCGCCATAAAAATAACATAAGATGTATTTTAAATTACACAAAATGTTTTTAAGTAATGCAAGCAAGTTATACAAAGCAACATTTGTAATCAACAAATATCCAGAAACAAAATATCTAGACTTCAGTGTTCTGACTCCTGAACATTTTATTTTTCCCCTGAACATTTCATTTGACCCCTTAAAGTTTCAACCATGGGGTCGTTTGACTCCTGGTTGTCAATGCTATTGAAATCTCTGAACTGTGTCAGTGATCAGGATTTCAGATGATTCGGTGCCTTCACACACCCCGGACACCCGGGCAACAGATAAGGATCGTTTTATTGTTTTAACGATTTATATTTGACAGAAAACAAATTGGAATAAAGTAATCGATCGCTCTGAAAACACTTACGAAATTGGAAAACGAATTGCAATAGATTCTTTGTCGTTTTATTTTACCGTTTCCCTCCGTACTGTGTTTGATTTAAATTAGTATTTTGTGACCTTTAGTGCGGTCTTAATATTTGTGATAAGTTTATATGAACACCAGTTCAGAACGGTGTCTACATAACAATTTACTTTTGCGAAAAAAGTTCTGGAGAATCAAAATGTCGACTGGATTATGAAACTTTCATAAATTACGGCCTGCGCGCCCAATATTTAACAATTCGTCACGAGACCCAAACTGTCGTGAAAAGACATTGTGAAGAGTATACTATCAGATTACTATATATGTTCCTCAACCAACCGTACAAAACATGTTCTTAATTTCATCATAACTAGATAATGAAATCCTCAAAGTACACACACAATATATCCAATGTTCTGCTTATGGTCAATAAAGAAAAAAGCATGAGAAAGTTGAAGCAGCCCATATCTGCACTGTAACTGCTATAGCTTAGTTATGACCAGGTTTCCCTGCTGGCTGCAAGTAGCTGCATATTCTCATTTAAGTTTAATGATGTCTGTCTGGACTGTTCAATGGTTTCTACAGTTAATCATNCATCGAACTATGTTGTGCCCCAAATCCTTATGGAAACATTCGAAAATAGAAAAATGAACAAACAAGTTGTGTGTAACCTGTACTTCTTTTGGCTGAAAAGCACGCTTACCGGAAACGATCTGATGGAATCAGGAAGTGACTTCACTATCTTATCTTTCTTTCAATATTGAATTGGGAAATACTTGTTTGCATTCTTTTGACAAATCAAGCGGCAGGTAGGTTGACATTTTATTGTTATAATAAAACATAACTTCTTTTGAAAGTATTACAATTGATTGACAGAAATGCATGTTGTCAATTTAATCGAAAATCATTTTTGACAGCGTCTCCAGTGATTTCAATTAATTGAAGCAGAAATTCCAGAATCATACTTTTTGATGCAAGCATTTTGCAATGTTGTCACTTTTGTCAGTTTTGACTCATTCAAATTATTTACCTTGCATCATTTTTATGCAAATGTCGCCTTAAAAATAACATAAGATGCATTTTATATTACACAAAATGTTGTTTTTAAGTTAAGCAAGCAAGTTATACAAAGCAACATTTGTAATCAACAAATATCCAGAAACAAAATATCTAGACTTCAGTGTTCTGACTCCTGAACATTTTATTTTTCCCCTGAACATTTCATTTGACCCCTTAAAGTTTCAACCATGGGGTCGTTTGACTCCTGGTTGTCAAATGCTATTGAAATCCCTGAACTGTGTCAGTGATTTCAGATGATTCGGTGCCTTCACACACCAGGGCAACAGATAAGGATCGTTTTATTGTTTTAACGATTTATATTTGACAGAAAACAAATTGGAATAAAGTAATCAATCGTACAGAAAAGTGAGAAAACGCTTACGAAATTGGAAAACGAATTGCAATAGATTCTTTGTCTTTTTATTTTACCATTTCCCTCCGTACTGTGTTTGATTTAAATTAGTATATTGTGACCTTTAGTGTGGTCTTAATATTTGTGATAAGTTTATATGAACACCAGTTCAGAACGGTGTCTACATAATAATTTACTTTTGCGAAAAAAGTTCTGGAGAATCAAAATGTCGACTGGATTATGAAACTTTCATAAATTACGGCCTGCGCGCCCAATATTTAACAATTCGTCACGAGACCCAAACTGTCGTGAAAAGACATTGTGAAGAGTATACTATCAGATTACTATATATGTTCCTCAACCAACCGTACAAAACATGTTCTTAATTTCATCATAACTAGATAATGAAATCCTCAAAGTACACACACAATATATCCAATGTTCTGCTTATGGTCAATAAAGAAAAAAGCATGAGAAAGTTGAAGCAGCCCATATCTGCACTGTAACTGCTATAGCTTAGTTATGACCAGGTTTCCCTGCTGGCTGCAAGTAGCTGCATATTCTCATTTAAGTTTAATGATGTCTGTCTGGACTGTTCAATGGTTTCTACAGTTAATCATGTATGATGTAATTAAATACCTGTAAATGGGAGCCATGCACTTACTTCTATGATTTGAGAAGGACTCAAGGAGGCAACCATATTTATTTCACATGAGTGTGCAGATAGTGAAAAAGTTATTCTTAAGGCTAAAGCCATCTATCAATATAACCATGGATAGATACCAAATGCTTGTTTGAAACATTTATTCAGAGAGAGTGGCAATTTTCCTTTTGAATACTTATAGCGTAAATTACTTACATGAAGTGTAATTGGAATGAATTACACTTATTAGAATGTAATTTGTTCTCACTTTGCATGTGACATGCACAATTCTTTAAACATGTTGTAATTTTACCCAGCTGCTAGATAAATTGCCTAACTGCACCTATCAATATGGTAAACATCAAGCCAAAGCTATTGTAACAAATGACCTGACTGTAGACTTGGAACAGATGTCAGCTATCAGATGAATGACAGATGCAGAATACATAGTAACAATGTACCTGCATAGACTAATTTAGTCCCCCAAAACCAACTGCTGAAACTTGTATGAAATTCAAAGGTAGATGCATCATTTGAGATGTGTCATGCAAAAATTGGTCTTGTGCCATAAGCGGCCAGCGTATCTCTAGACCAGAACGGGCAATGCTTCAGTTTGGTCAGGAGCTTGCTACGTTGTCCGCTGTAAAGTCACAAAAGGTCGTCCAGGCTGGTCTGGTCTGGAGCTACAATGGCCGCATGTGGCATAAGACCCATTTTCGCATGGCCCTGCTCATTTTATCTTTCTATCATCATAAATCGATGTTCTATTTCCTCAGCAATGTAACTGTCTTGCAAAAGATCACAATGACAAACACTGATAAAAAGAACAAAGCAACACATAGTAACAATTATAATGATGAATTTTTTTACAGAAATAATTGCATCCATCTAGTATAATCTTCTGATCCTGGCATGTCAAAGGTTGGACAAATACATTTAAAATACCGGTAGATAAATAGGCATGTTACACAATAATAGAAAATGTAGAAAGTTACACTCTGAAATAAATTTGCTACAGGTGGTGCACAAAATAATAATGAGAGAAACCTTTTTTTTTATAGCATTTTGCTTTATTTATAGCTATGAACCAATTGATGAACAGTGAGACACAAAACAAATGTACTAGACAAGACAGACAAGTGCACAACAAACAAACTGAAACAAAATGAAAACAAAAACTGGGGTCATTGCCATGGAACGGTGACAACAGTCAATGCAAAGCTGTCAACAATATGGCATATTGCAATCTCAAATTTACATTAAGATACTTCAATATTAGTATGGTGATAATAAGCATTTCAGTTGAAGTGTTCTCTGTAAATATTTTTTCCAAATGATATAAAAAAGAAGCAATAATTATTTATTTTTTACCTAATGATAGCTTTCTAATTACTTTTAAGCTCTTGTCTTTTAGCTGATGTGTGATATTTTGCATTTGTATTTTATGATATGCAGTAATTTTAATTATGTTGTGTACCATGCCTTATGTATTTTATTTACTGAAATAAATCTATCTATCTACGTCTACATCTACATGGTACTGCTATACAATCGTTGAACGATTATCANTTTTAACCTACCAACCAGGCAGGAAAATTAACAAGTCAATTAAAAAATATTTTCCTTCTACTACTTTTTCATTGCAGTGGTATATAAAACAATCAATATTTATCATCATCGCATTATAAGTAACTTAAATAAAGCATGTTTTATAGAGCTCAATACATTTTGTATCGAAACACATGGGCATTGATGGCATATGGTTCATTTTAGGCATTATTAACACATTAATAACTTGATTTTCCACATTGTCAAATAACGGTAATTTTTTTCCATCAGGCACCCCAAAACTTACATGCCCACAGTCTCTTAACAAAGAAACAAATTTGTATATCCTTATGAAGACTGTATTTACTTTGTACATCTGTTAACAGTTTTATTTCTAGAAATATCTACATTATTGTTTACACACAAGAGTTGTTTCTTCAGATGTTCATCTTTTGTAATTGAAGCAATATAAAATTGTTTATGAAATGTCATTTGCATGGGAATCTTGTAAAATATAATGTGGACTTAAAAAAAAATAAAATATATATATATTATCATTCTCTTTTAATACTGAACTCCATTTGTAAATCTCACTCTTATGAAAATGTGAATAAATCTTGAAATAATTTTGCAGTAATTCACTTTGTCTTTTAATAAACAAGTTAAAAACTGGCAATGAACGTGAACAAAGTCTATCAATACATGAATTGACAAATATTTATGGTTAAATTTAAGCATGCATATATAAATAAAGTATTATAGCTTTATGTTTAAAAGTCCACAATGGGATGCTTGAAAATCTTCAAAATCACTTACAGGAATATTCCTTGTTGAAAAGGGCTTTCTGATGAAGAGTTTTAATGTCTGCCATTATGTGTGTTGTTCTTCAACAACCGATATATAATTCTATGCTATCAACAAAGGGTTGGTCTACTCTCATCCTTGGCAATGCATTGAAGTAAAAAAATTGACACAAATGTTCACCTATATAAGACTTTGTGTTGGGTGCAAGGATTATATAGCTACTGTGGCAAATGATTATGATTTGTTCAATCTGTTTTTTTTCTCCATTCATTCAGGGATTTGCAAATAACTTTTCAAAAATGTTATACTATATGACATGGCTTGTAGTGTGCACAAACTACATTGCCTTCCTTAAGGTCCATGCCATACTTAGAGATCAAAAGGTCAAAATGCATCAGTGTATTGTAAAACTAGCTGTAACTGTTGCCTTGGCTCTAACATCTCAACTGTACTGAAGGCATTGAAAGATTTTGAAAAACACAGCAACTTGCTACAGAGTTTTACAGTGAGTATATTCAATCTTATTAATTTTATTGGTAAAAAGAAATAAAAACAATATAAAATTGCACATATTTTTTTATTGTGTGGTCCAAAACTGATTAAAGTACAAATGACATATAGGAAATAAGGATTCAGTACACTGATCGGAGATCCCCAAAATTTTGTGTAGATTTTACCAGAGGACACAAAGACACAAAAGTTGGTTATGGAACATTTACAGTTTTAATATATGGTTCCATTTATGATTAAATGTTATAAAATTGATCAAGGTGTTGCATTCCTCATTCATATTTGTGCCTTGGTTTAAATGTTTAAAAAATAAAATGTTGACATTAAAGTCATTTATACTCGCTTAAACCTATATAAGACGGTGTATAGTAAAGTATATACTTTCCTTTGAGATAAAACAATACAAATGCATCGAACTATGTTGTGCCCCAAATCCTTATGGAAACATTCAAAAATAGAAAAATGAACAAATAAGTTGTGTGTAACCTGTACTTCTTTTGGCTGAAAAGCACGCTTACCGGAAACGATCTGACTGAATCAGGAAGTGACTTCACTACACAACAATTCTATCTGTCTTATCTATCTTTCAATACTGCCGGAACCCCCTTGCCAATTGAATTGGGAAATACTTGTTTGCATTCTTTTGACAAATCAAGCGGCAGGTAGGTTGACATTGTATTGTTATAATAAAACATAACTTCTTACAATTGATCGACATAAATGCATGTTGTCAATTTAATCGAAAATCATTTTTGACAGTGTCTCCAGTGATTTCAATGAGTTATGGTCGTTTCGTGCCACTACCAGTTCGTGCCACTGATATTTCTGTTGAAAAGGGGTAGCGTTTCGTCCGTCCCACTGATAATATATAGCCGGGTAGGTGTGAATCAAAACGGGAAACTTTTGCACCTGTGATGGTCACCTCTGTACCATGTAAAAACAACATTGTTTAATTTCAAGATTATTTATTCAGGTTAAATGTATTCTATAATAATTTAATAAAATGTATTTCAGTTTAAGATTTATTTTAAAATGTTCATATATATAATATATAGTACATAAACAATATCATTATGGAATACATAAATAAAATAAAACATTATCACGCCACAAGATATATTATTTCATTTTAAGATTTATTTAACATTTTGGCAAAATAACTGTATATGTGATACACAGTGAGATGAATATTAATAACTGAAACAAACAAAAAGGTAAAATAATCAAGAACATATAATTATAATTTGCTACATCAATATACACCCCATTATGATTCACACCTATGCATTATTATTCACACCATTCTGGCTATATGTTATCAGTGGGACGAAACGACCAATCCCTCCCAACCCCTTCCTACACAAATATCAGTGGCACGAACTGGTAGTGGCACGAAACGACCATCACCCATTTCAATTAATTGAAGCAGAAATTCCAGAATCATACTTTTTGATGCAAGCATTTTGCAATGTTGTCACTTTTGTCAGTTTTGACTCATTCAAATTATTTACCTTGCATCATTTTTATGCAAATGTCGCCTTAAAAATAACATAAGATGCATTTTATATTACACAAAATGTTGTTTTTAAGTTAAGCAAGCAAGTTATACAAAGCAACATTTGTAATCAACAAATATCCAGAAACAAAATATCTAGACTTCAGTGTTCTGACTCCTGAACATTTTATTTTTCCCCTGAACATTTCATTTGACCCCTTAAAGTTTCAACCATGGGGTCGTTTGACTCCTGGTTGTCAAATGCTATTGAAATCCCTGAACTGTGTCAGTGATTTCAGATGATTCGGTGCCTTCACACACCAGGGCAACAGATAAGGATCGTTTTATTGTTTTAACGATTTATATTTGACAGAAAACAAATTGGAATAAAGTAATCAATCGTACAGAAAAGTGAGAAAACGCTTACGAAATTGGAAAACGAATTGCAATAGATTCTTTGTCTTTTTATTTTACCATTTCCCTCCGTACTGTGTTTGATTTAAATTAGTATATTGTGACCTTTAGTGTGGTCTTAATATTTGTGATAAGTTTATATGAACACCAGTTCAGAACGGTGTCTACATAATAATTTACTTTTGCGAAAAAAGTTCTGGAGAATCAAAATGTCGACTGGATTATGAAACTTTCATAAATTACGGCCTGCGCGCCCAATATTTAACAATTCGTCACGTCATGTTCCTCAACCAACCGTACAAAACATGTTATTAATTTCATCATAACTAGATAATGAAATCCTCAAAGTACACACACAATATATCCATTGTTCTGCTTATGGTCAATAAAAAAAAAAGCATGAGAAAGCTTGAAGCAGTCCATATCTGCACTGTAACTGCTATAGCTTAGTTATGACCAGGTTTCCCTGCTGGCTGCAAGTAGCTGCATATTCTCATTTAAGTTTAATGATGTCTGTCTGGACTGTTCAATGGTTTCTACAGTTAATCATGTATGATGTAATTAAATACCTGTAAATGGGAGCCATGCACTTACTTCTATGATTTGAGTAGGAGGCAACCATATTTATTATTGTGCAGATAGTGAAAAAGTTATTCTTAAGGCCAAAGCCATCTATCAATATAACCATGGATGATACCAAATGCTTGTTTGAAACATTAATTCAGAGAGAGTGGCAACTTTCCTTTTGAATACTTATAGCGTAAATAACTTACATGAAGTGTAATTGGAATGAATTACACTTATAAGAATGTAATTTGTTCTCACTTTGCATGTGACCTGACAATTCTTTAAACATTTTGTAATTTTACCCAGCTGCTAGATAAATTGCCTAACTGCACCTATCAATATGGTAAACATCAAGCCAAAGCTATTGTAACAAATGACCTGACTGTAGACTTGGAACAGATGTCAGCTATCAGATGAATGACAGATGCAGAATACATAGTAACAATGTACCTGCATAGACTAATTTAGTCCCCCAAAACCAACTGCTGAAACTTGTATGAAATTCAAAGGTAGATGCATCATTTGAGATGTGTCATGCAAAAATTGGTCTTGTGCCATAAGCGGCCAGCGTATCTCTAGACCAGAACGGGGCAATGCTTCAGTTTGGTCAGGAGCTTGCTACGTTGTCCGTTGTAAAGTCACAAAAGGTCGCCCAGGCTGGTCTTGTCTGGAGCTACAATGGCCGCATGTGGCATAAGACCCATTTTCGCATGGCCCTGCTCATTTTATCTTTCTATCATCATAAATCAATGTTCTATTTCCTCAGCAATGTAACTGTCTTGCAAAAGATCACAATGACAAACACTGGTAAAAAGAACAAAGCAACACATAGTAACAATTATAATGATGACATTTTTACAGAAATAATTGTATCCATCTAGTATAATCTTCTGATCCTGGCATGTCAAAGGTTGGACAAATACATTTAAAATACTGGTAGATAAATAGACATGTTACACAATAATAGAAAATGTAGAAAGTTACACTCTGAAATAAATTTGCTACAGGTGGTGCACAAAATAATAATGAGAGAAACCTTTTTTTTTATAGCATTTTGCTTTATTTATAGCTATGAACCAATTGATGAACAGTGAGACACAAAACAAATGTACTAGACAAGACAGACAAGTACANTTAATGATAACTGGCCTGAACTGCTTGCCTAAACCATAGAGTTGCCAACTTTCTTAAAAAGTTAGATTATCTAGGTGTATAACGTGGTAATTTTTAAATCTCATTCATGTGTCAAATGTCTGCATTGTAAAAATGTACTTAATTCATTATGCCTATATAATATGAAAGATACAATAATTGACATTAATTTGAACTGGATACCTTAAACTACAATTTGCGAACCATCTATCATTTATACATTAATGATATTGTGATCAAATGTTATTCATTTATCCCACATGCATCATGGTTACAAAAAAATATAATTGCATCTTTGCACGGTTTTAGACTAGACTGACTGATCATACCGGTACATAATGTGTATACTGCATTCATTCTAAGCGTTGACAGTCAATGGTGGAATCATTTTATTTTTCGTTGACAAGAAATTTCGTTGATTCGTAAAGGTTTACATATTTGTTGGATCTTAAATGTGTGGATTTGTTTGTAATGTCTGATTAAGATTTTGTGCTACATAACCTTTGTTGAATATTTAATTTTGTGGCTAAGCACGTCCTCAAAAATCCACAAAAATAAGTGTCCGATGAATAATATTGGTTACACAGTATATTACATTTACACCAAGATCTTTTCAAGATAAACACAATAAGATGTTAATTACAATAGAAATAGTTGTCAGTGAAATAAACCGTATTTGTACTTCTCACTACAACTGATGCCCTTTTGAAATGCATCAAATTATTTTATTTTACCGGTATGTGGTTATTGTGTATTAGCCCCATACTTTTGTTTCACCGAAGGGCACTTTGGGTATGCCCTCAGTCAACTGTTGTTACCAGCTGTCTATTCATCTGTCTGTTCATCTGCCTGTCTGTCAGTAAGCAACACTTGATCCTGGGATTAAAGAAAATTATACTGAAAATACCTGATTGAAACTAGGTATTCAGTTTTATGATTATGGAAGCCAACAAATCTGAGTGCCAAAATGCACATTATTTTTGTCATTAGTTTTATGTTTCATTTTAAAGTAAGACATCTTGATAAGTTTGTCTAGCTCAAGTTCTGGTGGCGTCATTATTTGTATGTATCATTTTAGACTAAGGCATCATGGGTAAGAGTTCGTCTAGCTCGAGTTCTGATGACGAGTTTAAGCACCTGCCAAAACATGAGAGGAAGCGACTCAAGAAACTCAAGAAACAGGCCAAGAAGGTAAGACCAAGAAGCAAAAGAATGAAAATAGGAAAATTGTCTCACTTTCCAGTGATGATATCAATTCAGCCTTGTCACACCAACATTTGTTTCATGGTTGATCTATGGACTATGTTTAAAAATATATATATATATTCCAGCACATTGAGTATCAAATATATACACAAAGTGAAACTTCAGCTGCACCGGCAGGAGAGAAACCAGCATGTAGTCCTTTATTTATAGGAAAGAACCAATTGCCAAATAGAGACACAAAGAGCTACATAACATACTAAACAAGAGACACAAGTACACAGCACAAATGAATAAAACTGGAGTCACCACCTTGGAACGGTCGATGCAAAGCGTTGGGGTTTTAAACCAATTTTAAGGAGCTTCAAACCTCACTTTCGGCCTTGAATTATTCACAAAACATTAAGACTTAGTGTAAATGATAATTGTGATCACATAGCATCACAAATTAAATGAAATGAAAATAACAGAAAAAAATACAGTCAAAACTGACCTAGCGGTCAACTCGAAATAACGGTCAACTACAGACAACGGTCAGTCTGGACCCTCCCCGACGAAAATCACTCTATATTACACTTGGGAATAACGGTCAATCGTCCATAACGGCCAACGGCCAGTACATTTTACTCCCAAAGTCATTTTTGAACTCAAAACAACGGTCACGAGTCAGTCGTTTCGAGTTGCGAAAAGTAAACACACCAATCTGCGTTGTTGTCTTTAACCTTTGACATCATAGCGTCTATTGTGCGTCTATTTTGCGGGTAAGGAACCTGATTGCGGTAACTGCCTTTGATATGATAAAAGCGGCCCGCTGCGAGAAAACAAATAATGACTCAGCAACGATTTAATTTCTGCATGAAACATGTGCAAATAACAATAACAATGTGTATTGGTAGCAATTAGCGGCCCAGTCATTACGCCATAGTAATAGCGCGTGAAAAAATCAATCGATCTTTATCGCTGATAAGGTGTGAACAACAACACTTAAGCTAGCGTATTTTATTGTAAGAAGGTGATAAAAGGATTAGTGATCGTTTATTGTGACACAACGGGCATCGAATTGCAACTTTTGTAACAAACTTTCAGCATATATGGAAGCAGACATTTTGTCACGTAAAACGTCTTTTATCCAAATTGCACTTTCAATTTCCAGGGGAGAAGCTAACACCACTGATTATTGGAAAGTCCCCAAAACCAATGTTTGACCATGATTTAAAGATAAATTGTGCTTAAATGTGTTTAATAAAAATGATGTTTGTGTGATGTTTGTGTACTAATAAATATTAAAACCTTTGGATTCTTTGCATGAAAACGGTAACGTTATGCCGTAATTTAGGTTTGTAACAGCGATGCGCTATTACTTTTGTGGACGTGACGTCCTTGACACATGACGACCGTTAGGTAAAAATATCTTCCAATGAACGTAATACGAAATGTCGGATAAAATTTACTTAATGAAAGAGATGTATGAGTAAACAACATTATTATCGTTGATGAACTCATATGTTTAAGAATAGGTATGAATGAAAATCAATTTATAAGATATTAATTTGTAGTATTCACTAGAATAAATTTATGTTATACTAATTTATCGGCAATAAGCCTGTGTTTAAATTACTATGTTTACGAAACGACTGGGTGGGTTAACGACCTATCAATACTACCAACTGACCAACGATCTCAAAAGTGGTCATCTTAAAACAACGGCCGCCTGTCCACAACAGTCACTTTGGCCATTTCCCTTGACTGACCGCTGTTCTCATTTTGGACTGTAGTTCCAAGACTGAAAAATAGAGTACAGGGCTTAATTGTTGAAGTGGACATCCAATCCTTGGGTCCAAATTCATGGGTGCAAGTGATTTTCCATAGAAGGTAGCCCGTTGGTAGCAAAATGTTTAGCTTTTGTGATCACTTTTTGTTGGTAGTCTGTATGCATCATGAATTGTCTTTTGTGTGTCTTAAACATTGCCTTGTGAAACTTGATAAGAACATTAATTTTGTGCCATTTATATCACTTCCAAGTTAGAAACTGGGCCACATCAGTTAAAACACTAGATCACTGGGTCAAAGCTTATGTGTTGTATATGTCTTAAATTTAAAATGTGTAAATTGCTTTCACTAAGTCATAAAAAATATTATTTACCTTACATTTTATTGCCTGCTAACATACATTGACTTTAAGATTTGGTAAATGTTTCACTCAGGGCAAGTATATGTTCCAAGTAACTTGCACTCTGTGCAAGTGGAAGTCGAATCCTGGAAGTAAACCAAGTTAGATAGCAAAAAGGTTTTCTGGATAGTTTGTAAGTCATTCTTATATAAAAAACGAGTTTCACTCTTGTTTTTATGTTCTGATGCACATATTTTAATTTTAACAACTCCCAAGATATTTTGTTACTTTCCAAATCAAATTTGTTTGGACAAATATATCAAAACCTAAAATGATAATACGCAGACTATAAACAAGTTCCTCCACTATATTATATGCAAGTTTTGCCTGTTTTCAGCACGGCCACCACATGCCCCATGGGCATGGGTACCCTGGAGCCCACGGTGCCCCGGTGGGTGCTTACCCGGGCGCCTACCCTGGAGGAGGTTATCCCACAGGCGTAGCCCGACCCCCAGGCTCCTATCCAGCAGGCTCCTATCCGGTGCAAGGATACCCAGGGGCCGCACCAGGATACCCAGGGGCCGCTCCAGGCTACCCAGGGGCCGCTCCAGGCTACCCAGGGGGAGCTCCAGGCTACCCAGGGGGTGCTCCAGGCTACCCTGCGGGTTCCACTGGTTATCCTGCACCAAATCCTGCTTACCCCGGGGGGCAAGTGCCCGGGTATGGGGCTCCAGCTGGAGGTATGGCATCAGGCTTGCTTTTAGGGAATTGTATTGTATACCTTAAGTTGCTTTGAATAGCGCGCCCCCATGTATAACATGCACCCCGTTTTTTTTAATTACAAAATGAAAAAAAAATTCAAGCCAAAAAAACTAGCAAAATACGAAAATATTAACAAAAGGTTGTATGCACATGTATCTGACACGAACAAGGGTTTTGTAACTGGGATTTCAGAAAGTTCAACTCGATTTCCGATGCAGAGCGGGTACCGTTTCCCCCTCGTTATTACTTATAAAGGTGATATTAATAACAGGAAACATTGGTAATGGGACATTTATGAATCACTATTTATATAATTAAAAGTGCAAAACAACAAATCAGATTTGTCATTTTCTAAAATAAATTAAGGTTTTATAACGGGATTTCGGTAATACAACATGTCATATTGAAGCTTCCAATAGCAAACACTTGCGGGTGTACCAACATCCCCCAAGTTGCCAAGTGTAATGGTGGTCATAAATAACCATTCTACGATTGCATTCATCAATGTTATTTATCAAAATATTAACACATTGTTTTCACTTGTTTTTGACACAAAATAGCGATTTATAGCTGGGATTTCGATAAGTTTCGGAGAGCGGGTAGCGAAATCCCTGATGTGTGTGCATATAAATGTGATTTGATTCATATTAAGCACTGCATATATAGATTTATAAACTTTTATAATGGAAAGTGCTACACACAAAAATAAGATGAGTAATTTTCTGAAATTAATTAACGTTCTATAATGATGATTTTGTTAAGTCCACACATTGAAGCTACCACTCGAGTTTGGCAAAGTCACGTTTCGGCTTAAAAAATTGGTTAAATTAAATGCTTCTTAATAATCTTTCTGGATACCCACCGTCCGACTTAAATAAACCCCCTTGACAGCGTTTAACCATACTTCATTAATATTTTTTTTTTCAAAGAAAATAAACAAAACACATGAAAACATGTGCATCTAGACAGTCAGCTTGTCTGGAAAATGGCGGACAGGTTGATAGCAACCAGCGCACCTGATTAATTGATGGCTGATTGGTTGATTGATATTTAGATAAGAATTTGATTTCAGCTGGCGAGATGTTATAATTTCAAATAGTTTATTTTTCTTTCCTGGTGTGTTTTTAACTTGATTGTTTTTTATCTTTTTGAGGTTGACCATATTTCTTTGATACAAATAACTTTAAAATCTATCCCCTATTCCCCTAATTGTTTTAATAGGTTATCCGATACTTACGACACTGGTACACGTTAATGATGTGTGTTGTACTAAAATCACAACCCTGTAAATGTCGAAACAAAAACACTGAAAGCACAGTGAAGTTCTCTATAATGTATTTCTCTGTTTTAGGGTTTGTCCCACCCGCTAGTGGCTACCCAGGGGGAGCATACCCAGCGCCTGGCAGTAAGTTAACATTTCTCACCTTTTAGTGGATTTCCTAATACTACACTGTTCACTCTGGGTGGTAACATTTTGTCAGTCTTGACCAGATTCACCATATTGCTCTGCATGCTAGAACAAGTAATATCTGACTGTATTTAACTATGTATAATACACATCATTTGTTATATAACTGGGTCAGCTAGCTTAATTCGTAGAGCTCTGGATACAAATCAGAGGATCGTGGGTTTGATTCCCAGCCTGGCAACAAAACTTGTGTGGGGATTGGTCAAGAAATTGTGTGTATGGCCTTTCTTCCTCTACCGGTCATTCAACTAGATCAATAGTCAGTTATTGGGATAACAATTATATATATAGTACCGGTATATCAGCGTACACAGGAAAAGTGTGAGAAGTATAAAATAGAGTTGAAAACGTTGAACAATCCAAATTAACAAACGAACCGCATTTGTTACACATAGAAAGGTAAGGCAATACAAGGTTTCACCACTTGAGCACAAAAGTGTCATTGACTATTTTAAAATTATACTTAAGCGTTTCTAAATAGTCTGAGCTATACTACTCAATGGAACGTCGGCCACAAGGTCCGCTATGGTTAAGGTAAATGTTCAACATCTCGATAATGCTGTTTTAACAACGGGTATTCAATTTAAACTTCACACATGTGTTCAGGGTCATTGTGTGCAGTCATTGACCAAGTTCCATAACTCAGACCTGCTATAGAAAATAATTATGCCCCTTTTCGTACTTAGAAAATTCTTGTTTATATTTGCAACTACTCCATATCTCTACATTGACTACAGATATTGAAAAACAAAGTTACATATTTCTGCAGGATCTTTATGGCCATTCACTGACCTAGACCTATAACTTTGACCAGCCTTTAATAATGATTATGCACACTTTTGTACTTGGAAAAGTCAAGTTAATGTTTACGTGCAAATTGAAAATGATGTTAAAGTTTGCAGTATGGTCAAGATCACTGTTACTAAAAAAAAATTAAAAAAGTTGCGGCTCGATAACTTTTGTTTTTAGTGAGGTATTATTGTTTAAATTGGTTTGAAGGTAGTTTCCATTAGGGGCCAGTTAATTGGTAATTGTTACTAAAAATAGAAAAATGTTTCTGCTCAGTATCTTGAATTGGGATGGAGGTATTGTGCTGTAACTTAAAGTGTAGGTAAGCGTAAGCGTAAGGTAGCTCAGATGCAGACCTTGCTTTCAAGGTACTGTCAACCACGAATGACGAAAAAAGGAAAAGTTCTAAAATACGTTTTTTTTTTACAATTATTAGTTTATATTGATTAAAATATCACAACTGGTATATTACATTACTTGAAAAAAGTTCATATTTTCAGTATATTCAGTAATAAAATGTTGCGATGTGAAATCGAAAGTACATCGCGAAAATAGGTGACATAACGATATACACACTATAAATAACGCAAGTAGATTGATCATTTTATATATAAAATATATACAATTCACTACGCATGCACAATTTGCATGCCTGGGTTTACCACATGATGATGATGATCAATCTTCTTGCGTTATTTATAGTTAACTGGTAGTTACCTGGTAGACATACCCAGTAAAATTTATTACAGAATATACTGAAAATATGAAAACTTAACAACATTTTTCAAGTTATGTAATATACCAGTCGTGATATTTTAACTAAGGTAAACTAATAATTGTAAAAAAATACAGTATTTTAGAACTTTCCTTTTTTCGTCATTCATGGTTGACAGTCCCTTTCAGACTTAATTAAATCAAAAATAAGTTAATTTGTAAAAAAAATGAAAATCATGTTGAGTGGTATGGTTATATTTTTTGTTGAGTTAATTTTCAGCTTTGAGTGTTAAAAACTATATAACTAGCTACTACTGATATTCAACATCAAATATGTCATTGTGGTCATTATATCAGGTGTCTGTCAGAAAATGTACATTATACTATCAAAGTTTAGGAATCGTCGAGCACACTGTCTTGTTACAGATCTTGTTTTAGTGATAAAATGAAGCTTTAGTTAAGCATTTTTGTACACAAATATCTTATCAAGCAAAAATATTTGTGGTGTTTTTTTTGGTTATTAGTCAATTTTAGCCTTTACAAGGCTTTTAAAAAGCTTTTGGGATTGGCTCCTTTACCCATATTCTGGGAGAAAATAGGGGTATTTGAAGAAAAAGAGAGGAAAATTTGTCTTTGTGGTAGAAAGAAAAATTATTGGTGTACACATTGCATTTATTGTGACATGGTTGTATGCTAATTGCTAATCAAAGATGTAAATATGCCACTGCAAATCATTATAATAAAAAAATTAATTAACATTTCACTTGTGCTTCAAAGCTTTGCTTACCGTATTTTCTTGATTAAAAGACAGCAGAATTTACCTCAAATTTTCATTAAAGAGTGTGGGACCCATCTTATAAGAGTGTCTGAAAATTAAACTTTAAATTTTTCAAAGATAAGTGATTGATTTTTCGGCACTGTCAACAAAAGTGTTGAATTTATTTACTTAAAATATTTTATAAATAATCTTGTCAGTGTTGTAAATAATAACCGGTACCTATTCTTTAGTTTGTCTTGACATTATTGCATGTCAGTGATGTATATTAGTTGTGTTTTTTTGTTTCAAATCGTACATTACAAGAACAGAAAATGGATCTTTATCTCTTTTTTTCAATGTTTGTATATATTGGTTTTACATATTGATATGCATACATTTTGCTGTCTTAAAACTATATTATGCAGATTATAATGACCTTTTTGGGGATATTATGTATTTTTGATTATTTAGTGATAAATTGATAAGGTATTTTTATGCTCCCCCAAAATTTTTGGGGGGAGCATATAGTCGCCACTTTGTCTGTCCGTCCGTGCGTGCATGCGTGCGTCCGTCCGTGCACAATTTTTGTCCGGGCTATTTCTCAGCAATTAATGACCGGATTTCAATTAAACTTAATGGGAAGTTTCCTTTTATCTTTTTATGCTCCCCATATATATATATATATGGGGAGCATATAGTTGCCATTTTGAACTTCCGTTATTCCTTTCGTCACACTTTTGTTACAGTTTCTTATAGCGCCTTCAATATTTTACCGATCTCTTCCATATTTGGCATGTAGGTACCTTGCATGGACCTTTACCTTTTGATGAGGTTTGAGGTCACTGGGGTCAAGCTCACCGAGGCAAATAATAGATTTTCTCAAGGTCACATTTTTTTTTATTTTTTTTTTCACACAATTAAACCATATATCGACAAAGCATCATTGGGGAGCATCCATCAGTTTAACTGATATCCTTGTTTTTAAATGTTTTGTCTATTGTTGCTTTGTATTCTATTGTGTGTATGTTTTTCCAATGCAATTCACTGTTTTAATTTTAGTTTGCAATTTGATTGAGTCATTTAATATTGGGATATGCAAATGATATATAAATGTACTGGTATTTTTGCTGGAAAATATTTGTTGAATGAAGACGCTGTGTGCACATGGTGTGATTTCTACTGATGCCTGAGATTTGATGGCTTGTGGAATATTTTGTATTAGTTCACCTGAGCACAACGTGTTCATGGTGACTTTTTATGATCCCCTTTTGTCCATCATGAATTGTGCATCCTACGATTTTTGTTACTTCTTTATAAAGTACCGGTTAACAGTATTTGCCCAATCGAGCAAAATGCAAAAAATCCCAATTGGCGTCCGAAAAAAATTCCCAAAACGAAGGAAAGTTGTGGCTGTTTTCGTTCCAAAATCTAATTCTTGGCTATTGAACACATAAAACCAGTTAGTTGTGTGTAACCTAGGGCTCAATTAATTCAGGTTTAACTACATAGCATAAAAATTATTCAATCAATAGAGCCGTTTCCGGTGTATTTTTCCATAGATTTTAGTTCTTGATTTTTAACCCGATCGTTATTTTTACTGAAATGAGTCATAATAGTAACTACTACGTGTAAAATTATATGTGGTTGTCAATCACAGAGATGTGTTCCATCGACAAGCTTTGGCTTCACGAACAATCTATTTTCAACAAACAGGAACCGTCTTTCCCATGACACATTAGCAGCTAATTCTGCTGTGCCCAGAGGGTTGTAAACACCTCAGTGAACACCAAAAATCAAAGATTATTTAAATTTTCAAACAACTGAAAGAGACATTGTCTTGTGATAGTTGAACAACAACAAATTATTGTTTGTATTTGTTCTTTATTAGATTGTGTTATCTATCAACTTAAGTACACACTGGTCATTACATGCTTGTAAACAATATCTTAAATGGATGTGTGCAATTAAGTACCTAATTATTAATAAGACCCAAAATTACCAATGTCACGACGCAAATTTTCCAAGTTGAGCATTTCACAACGCGAATTTTCCAAATTTCAGGATTTTACGCTACTTTTCCCAATTTGAAAAAAATATCGCTTGCATCATCAACATTTACCCTGATAACTCTCTAGTAGTCACATTTATTGTCCAATCTTCATGAAACTTGGTCCTAATGATATCGTGGCCGATTTTGAAACTGGATCATGTGAGGTAAAAAAAACTAGGTCACAAATTAAAGACACATTTACATTTGTTCTATTTATATCTAGGTCAAGTTTTAAAAAATGGTTGTAGTCAGTTGAAAAACAGTGCCACCAGGGGGCGGAGCAGTTTTCATTATATGGCTATATTGAAACCTTGTTAACAGTCTAGAAGTCACATTTTTAGTCGTCTCAGGTGAGCGCCTTAGGGCCCAAAGCCCCCTTGTTGCAATATTTTTTCATGAAACACTTCCAGCTTATATTATTTTGTATATCTAGCTATCACTTTACCCAGATTGTTTTTTATTGAATTGATGAAGTTTTTATATTGCTTAAGTAAGAATTCTTAATTATATGGGTTACATTAAAGAATTTCTTTTCATTTTGTCTGGTTTGTCATTCCGTATGAACTGAAATATGATATTAAGGTTGAAGTTATTATTATTATTATTATACCGGATTTATATAGC
>VMBQ01008433.1:0-15081 GCA_007657795.1 Dreissena rostriformis
ATATATGTGTGTGTGTGTGTGAGTGTGTGTAATGCTTCTTATGAAACAATTGCAATTTAATAAAATGCCAAATAGCAGTAACCGCCAAATCAATATCTTAGAGCCAAGGACTTAAATAGATTTTCCAATAATAAGCCTGACAGGCTCTTGTGCATAATAAGACAGATCTGCTTTTATCAGAGCCATTTAAGCAGACATCTCCCAGCTAACACGTTGCTACAGTTTTCGGCAACTATAAGTGTTTTGGTGTTTATTGATTTTTTTTAATAACAAAATAAACCCCTAAACACTAGGTATTTCCAAGTTGTATTCACCCACCTTTTACAGTAAGAAATGCGTGTGCTCTGTCGGTGTCCAAACCGTTGCTGATTATGCACGTGTAGCGCCCAGAATCTCTAACGATGGTGCCAGAAATGGTGAGCGAATTATCCCAGAAGTTCTGTTTCATCCTGTTTTCAGTGGTAGCGATAAGTTTATCGTCCTTCTCCCAGATTACGACCATATTCCTTGCCTCGGTGAAATCTGTGGACCCTGAGCAAATAAATTTTGCGTCAAATCCCGCTTTAACAACCAGGTCTTCTGGAAACTGCTCGATGCGAGTTTTTCCTGAAAGTCAAAAGTAAGTCAAATTTGTAGGGAATATTTTGACAACAAGCAAAGTCGTTGAATTGATATCCACTGCCCCGGTGTGCCCTGGCACAGTCACGGATTTTTAACGCAGTGCACTTATCCCCCAATGAGAAATATCCATCAATGAAATTTCAAGTTAATATATTTTATTGGCAAACAATTCACACGGGGCAATAATTTCAGAATTATGCGGTACAATCTGTTTTGCAATTTCATGATAATCTGTATTACCTTTGACATTATGTTACGAGTGAAAAACATTAAAATTTATGTATCCCGGAAAAGCAACCTTTTGGAAAACACTAATCTGCTGGTAATATAAAGCTGACCCATGTATAGTACTTCAAAAGCACACACCGTATCAACCATTATTATTTAAATTAAGCTATCATTGGTTGATAAAATGAATTGGAAACGACTCGCCCCCTTAACGACTCGCCCCATAACGACTCGCCCCATGTTTTATAACGATTCGCCTCACCTATATAACGACTCGCCCCACATATGTATTGACTCACCCCATCATATCTAATATGGTAGGATTTTTTTTTAATTTGTTAATAGCCTAGCATCTTTGATTCAATTTCGGTCATGTTTATGCTTTATTTTGTTTTTATTGTGTTTAAACAAAAACGAAACATTAAAAAGTGGGTGGGTATGGAAAAATATCTCCAAGTGTCAGGCTTTTTCGTCCCCATTTTTAATTTAAATAAATCGTTCAAAATATGTTGGTCGATACTTTTTAAAACTATGGATTATTGTTATTTACAGTAGTATTTTATCTTTATTGAAGATTATTCCTTTTGAAAAAAAGATTCTCTTGTCTTTTGCTTCAGGTATGTCGTCGTCGAAATGACGCGTTAATATAGACTAGATACAAGAGTCTAAGACGGCTTTGAACATTTAAACAAACTATACATTTATTTCTATTACATATTTTTGGATAACATTAAAGTGATAATAAAAAGGAATACACACGTCTTAACAAAACAATACAGTATCGTATTAACTGCACATAAATTGTTCATTTTATTAATAACTTAAATAACATCATCATCATAATCATCATCATAATAATCATCATTCATCATCATAATCACCATCATCATCATAATAATCGTCAGCATCATAATAATCATCATCATTATAATATTCATCATAAGTATCATCATCATAACATCATAATCATCATTGCCAGTTATGAACGAAACTGTTATTGTTTCATAGACAATTATCAATTTATTTTCGTAAGCAATCAAAGTAACATTTTTTTTCTAATTGACAGTATACAATTGTTCCTGTTGTGATACACATCGTTAATGCAGTAAACAGATGTTGTTTTCTTTAATTACTCCAACGCCTTCATTCATTATCGAATGAAGCCATTGTCTAGCACACCCTAACCTATGCCAGTTTGTATGATCTTTATCAGGTTGTTAAATACACGTGATAAGTGGGTTTTTCTAAACTCTAGCGAATTCCGGGATTAGTTATTGTGGACAGACTGATAGGGTATTTACTATTTGGCACCTGCAAAAATGTGGGGGTGGGGGGCCTTATGATCAAGATACTTACGTTTAACTTCCACGGAGCAGTTTTTCTCGGATTTCACGAATCCAAACTTGTTTGAAGCCTGACAGTGGTATCTTCCTGCATCTGCCATTACCACTTGCTGTAAGAAAATATGTACAGTGATATTTTTTGCATTATATTTTACAGCCTTTGCCTTTTGGATTGGGAAAAAAAGCGCAATAAACCATGAAATTGGGGACAATTAAACATTATTAATATGATTATAATTAACAGTTGTCCAATAGTTTATAAGTGCATGTTTAACTGCATTGTTATATTAATTTTATAAAGTGCTACTGAATTATATAGCTGTATAATAAACTCAATAAACCAAGTATTTAGTTTATTGGAGGTCTGGCATCTTTTTGGCGGAAATTTTAGTCAGACTTTTGGGGGAAAATGTTACTTTTTGCCAGTGGGAAGCAGCCTGTAAGAAGCTCTAGTTTTGGGGAAAAAAACACTGTTATGTAATGATATGACACTTGTATCAAAATCTATGTTTTCCGCCAACACATGTCTAACTCTGAATTTTCCTATAGTAAATTCAATAATTTATAGCCTTAATTTAACTTTAAGTGTCTCCAGCTTTGAAAAAATTTGGTTACATTACAGAATCCACAGTTACTGAATGACAAAAATGTCTCAAAGACTTTTTAACAGGTTAAAGGAACCTGTGCAAAGTTCTGAAAAATGAAGATTATCAAAAAAATGTCATAAATTCAAAAAAAAAAACTGTTCACACTATGCTTAAAGCAAACGAAATGATAGTCCTTTTTAAGATAAATGTTAAAATTATTGGTTCATTAAATGATTATAATCATTCAAAACCTTTTAAATAATAAAGCGTGTGTTATGTGTTTTCGGATATTTCCAAATACCTAATCAGTAATGATTATTTATTATAAGCCTCTATAATTGATATCCATAGAAAGATTTAAGCTATATAACAGATAGGCGGATGACAAAATCCATCAATTTTCAAAATAATGAGAAAATGTCATACATTTGAGCCTCGCTCTGTGTAAAGGGGGTTAAATGCAAGTGCGTAAAGTTATGTCCCAGCTTAGCATGTAAAAAACACAACTGAAAGGAAACGCTTACCGGTATTTCCAAGCTTCCTAAAGGCAGGATCTTAAATCTGCCCCCGGTGATGAGAGTCGTGTCGCGGTACCATTCTATCAGAGGGTCCTTGCCCCGCACAATGCACGGGATGATCACTGAATGACTCTCTGCGACCTTGATGCTATCTGGAGGCTCTAGTTCTATCTCTACTGCCTGGTCTAGTGCCTGGTCTGTGCAACAAATGTCACGTGTATTATAAATACAATGATATCTAATTATATAATTACCTTAAATAAGTACGTACCGGTGTTTTATATATATAAATGTTAGAAATAGCTGTTTATTTTGAATATTCATGTCTTACGAGTTGCCAATTCTTTCATTATGAATTTGAAATTTATATTGCTTAAAATAGTATATTTATATGCCTTTATGTTATTGACCACTGACGACTTCATTGTGTATTATATGTATGTCTACTCATGGGCTTAAAGCCTATCATAAGTTCAGATGATTGTATGTTTGTATGTTTCAATGTTTCTAATATTATTTCAGCAACAAGTCCACCGATACTTTAACCTTGCAGTGTTTTTTTTGTGCCAAAGCTCGGGCCGAAATTCAGCATCATTCACAATCTCAAAACTTTATATATTTTTCCCAAATAAGAGCCTAAAATGCCCAATTGAAGGTTTAAAAAAAAATAGAAATAAAAGTTTGTATTTTTATTTTATTTTTAATAATTCGCCAAATTTAGTTTATCTCCATATCCAACTCTAAAAATTGATACTTAGTGAGTATAATATTGATAACACTTATGCTTAATTTAAAGTATTGGTAAGCAAAATACAACAACACCAATTTCACATTGTTTTTGTCTAAACGACCGGATTTCTCCAAATCCATATTGACTTGGCCCGTTTGCCAAAGTTGTGGGAAAAAACCTGCCTGGTCCATGCTGATTTGATCTTTGATTAAGTTATAAATCCAATAGAAATTATTTTGATTTTATCAACATATTTCTAGACGGCTTCTCGAATTCTGTCCTTAGCACTGGCTATTAAAAAAGGTCGCCATGACGTAGGTGATATGGTGTCCGCCTAGCGACCTTTAAATCACAGGTTTGATCCTCACTGAGGGAGCGTTCTTTAGATCTCCCCCAACGACAACAAGTACTGATTCTACCCAGGGAATGGACTCTAGAGCGTTCCAATCAAGCTAAAATAAATAGGTTTATACTAAACTTAAACTTACTTAGAACGGGGAAATCAAAAATGGAGTACAATCAAGAGCACCTACCCATGACATTGAGGTAGACGTTGGAGAAGACGTAGCCATGCTTGTTACTGGCGTTGCACTGGATGTTCATGTGATCCTCAAGCGTGAGGTTCGTCAAGGTGATGTTGTTATAGCCAACCTTGTGGAATCTCGGATTGTTGTAGATTCTGGGATCTCTAACACCCTCATTACCAGGGGCTGACAATAATATTACAAAAAGTATGACTTAATTAAAATCAGTGATTTTAGAAAAACCTCAAGGGAGAAACTTTCCCTTACTTGGTACACCAAAAGTCTTCACTTGTGAGCCAGTAAAGTTAGGGACTATTTTTAAAGTAATCAAAGGCATTCAAACGAAGATATCAGCTAAGAGGAAATTAAATCACACCCTGTCAAATTAAAGTTAGTTTGAACCAAAAACTAGTCAGATTTTACAAAACAAGTAGACATATATCCAAAGACCATGGAAGCCACTACGTCCCACTTGTAACAATACAATTACGATGCATATAACAGTATACAAAATACCACAAGCTGATGAATTTTTATATCAATTTGCATCAATTCAGCAGCTAGACTTATTTGAGTAAGAAACGAGATATGGAAAAAAATGAACTCTAAAAACTATCTATATCTCTCAAAATTAACCTAATTGCTTGACCATGCTGTAGTTTAGCTGATAAATCAGACATACGACATACCTCCGCCAATGCAAATTGTGTTGACATTTGTAACAAAACTGGTTAAGTTTTACCAACAAACTTTAACTTTTAGAAACAGAAAAAAATATTAACTACAATATCGTCAGTTAGACTCAAATGTCCACCTAAAACAAAAAATTTCAATTGCTGTCAACAAAATTCCAAATTGAAGGTTTCCCCTCCCCCCAATTTTTTTTTATAAATAAGCAACAGCATTTTGTTAGTTTCCCTAAGTAGCTCTATGGCTTGAACCTAAGTAAATAAAATATTGACAACTTGACAACACAAAGATATCAATTTTAAAGAATTTTGAAGCAAAAACCAAATACACCAAATTTTACCTATTTCATGGTTTCGTGCGCATTTTTTCCAATTCGGCTGGTACTGGCACTTTTCCCAATTGGGCAAACACAATCTCTGAATATATCAAGCAAACTTACAGTCCGCCAGTGAGACACCGTTGATGAACCATTCTATCACAGGGGCTGGCACCCCAAAAGCCTTACAAATAAACGTGGCCTTCTCCCCTTCCGTCTTCTCTTGGTTCTCAGGTTCCTGGGTCCATTCTGGCGCCGCTGAAATCGGAAAGCATGGTTCGTACAAACATTTTCAAATTGAATTCAAGCACCCACCAAGAAGTGAAATACAAACAACTTTTCCTAAATGCAACTTTGAAATGCCTTTAAGTATTCTTTTATGACAATGCTTACAAAGACGTATTTGTACATGCATACCAACTCAATGTAAATTAACATAGTTGTGCTTATTTAATTATGAAGCATCAGCTGCATAATTCCTCTCAAAACCCGTACCAGAAATACTGTAAACAAACCGTGGGTATCTCCTCAGATAGGAGGAGCGATCAATATTCTCACATCTATAAGACATGAAAGCTTGGAAAGAATGAATATGGTTTCAAATACTTTTATTTGTGATTATTTCATTTTCAAGCACTTATCTAGACGAATTCAAGCACTTTCTAAGCACTCCGGATCGTTTGTAAGCATTTTCAAGGTAATCCTTGATTGTCAAGCCCTTTTCAAGGTCTGTGGGAACCCTGGAAAGGGAAGTTGACAGATCCAATTTTATGGGACATATTTTGCAAATGTTTAATGTTTTTATTTCACTCATTGCCTTCGCATTTCACAACGAATCAATGCCAGTTGGCGCTTCTGTGACAGCCCTTTTCAATCCTTTTATCTGTTGTCAAATTCTTTTGTCCCACAAATGAAAGAGGAAATTTGGAGAGCAAAACTATTAAAAGATATTATTTAGGAGCTGATGAATACTTCTCATGTTTATTTCACCTGAAAAAGGAAAACAGTAAAGCCACATTCATCAATGGGGAATAACAAGATTTTGTTCGGTACTTATTTACAATCAGGCCTTTTTTCTGGCCTTTTTAGGAAAAAATTCAATTTCCGGATTGGGATTTTTTTTTGCGCGTAAAGATTTGGGAAAAGCTGATTTTATACAACTCTTTAGAATTCAAATTATAAGAACAAAATCATATTAATTATAGTTATATACATTATTAGATGCAATTGAAAATTGAGATGTAATAATCAATAGACATCTCTTGGAAAAAAAAATCGGATTGTTTTTACCATTTTGGTTTGGGAATGGGTCCGTTTAACGGACCAGTAGATACGGCTGAAAAAGGCCTGACAGGTATTATAATATATGTATCCCAGAAAAGTGACCTTTTGGAAAAAACCACTCATCTGCTGGTACAAAGAAAGCTGACCCATTAATTATTATTAATAAAATTTATAATTATTATTTAATGTAAGCTATTATAGGTTGATATAATGGACTAGCGTTGTTTGTACCGGGGTGATAAGTGGGGTTTTCATTAACTTGTGGGAATTCCAGGATCAGTCAATTTACTCACATTCAATATTCACATCAAAGGCCTTCGTGGTCCTCTGTTTGGACTCGGTGTTGAGGCCCATGCAATGGTTACAATTGGGCCGCGATCTATGATAAGGGGGTTTAATGCATGTGCGTAAAGTGTCATCCCAGATAAGCCTGTGCAGTCCACACAGGCTCATCAGGGACAATACTTTCCGCTGTTATTGTGTGTTTTTTTTTAAAGGAGATGAACACCAAGTTTAGGCAGAAAGTGTCATCCCTGATTAGCCTGTGCGTTCTGGGACAACACTTTATGCACAAGCATTAAATCCTCTTTTCTCAGAGCGCCTCTCAATTATTATAATTCACTCACATTCAATGTTGACATTAAAGGCCTTGGTGGCCCTCTGTCTGGACTCCGTATTGAGGCCCATGCACTGGTACTGTCCCGCGTCCTCCATCTGAACCTCGGAGATCTGCATCTCTTGGCCGAAGCTCTTGATGGATGCGAGGTACGGCAGGCTGCCATTTATCCTCTCCCAGTACACGTCGGGGGTTGGGCTGTGGGGGTAAGGGAAAGATTGAACAATCACTCTCTGCTTAATGTGGGGGTAGGGTAGGATTGAACAATCACTCTCTGCTCTGATCAAATGTCATCATTATTACCGTGGCTTACTCTATTCGCTAGTTTGCTATTTTCCAGATGAGCTTCGAAATTATCAAATATGGCTTATGAAATGGGCATTCGGCTACAACATTATCTTGATGTTAGTTAATTTCATCATTATTTCCCTGGCTTACTCTTTTTGCTAATTTTGCTGTTTTCCAGATGAGCTAGAAATTGGCAAATATGGCTTGTGAAAAACACCATATAGCAACGAAAACGAAAAATCCTTAATTTGGCTGACTCAATATCTAACAGATGGGGAGCCCTGATTAAAAGCAATGTCTACAGAATGTAGAAGGAAAGTGCGCATAGAACAGTGTGACGGACGGAAGCACCTCGATGGGGGTTAAAAATGGGCTGAGAAAGTAAAATTAATTAGTGAATTAACAAACTATTTGCTAACGTTTGATTTTACTACACATATGTTTGGCCTGTTGGATGTCAATTCACTCCGAATCACACTACTGGTGCAGTGTCTAAATCCACCACATTCCGAAGGTATTTGAACAATATTTTAAGAAGTAGTAAACAATCGACCCCAAAATTTACATAAGTCAAGTTAGGTTCAATGTACATTTGCAGGCATGTGACTTGTTGAATATACATAATGCAGCACTTACTTTCCGGAGAAAATACACTTCAGGCGGGCTGTGGTTCCCTTTGCAAAGAACTGGTCACTGGGGGAGGTCCACAGCTCGGCAGCGGCATGCTTCTGCTCAGTAGCTGAAAACAACATACGATAAAGACAGGGATAGAAATTAGTGGTTGCCTGTTCGCCCTGGCCCCAGGGCGAGTAGATTTAGATCCGGGCAATTCAATTTCAAAATTTGGGGGTCCGTCTGGGCAATTACCTTTTTAAAAAAGCTTGAAACAGTTTTCCTGCTTTTAAACAGATTATTTTTAAAAAGCACAAAGATTCAGGCTCTTAAAACAGCATTAATTCATGACAGCAATTAAACAAAATTGTCTGATTTTGTTGTGTTAACATAACTATTACTATTACTATTGTTAAACATACCAAAGTACTAGAGAAAATTGCCTATTTGGGAAACATACCATACATAGTTTCTATCCATGAGAGATACAATGAATATATGAACAGAATGTACAATTTTAAATGTTACTGAAATTGCAGCTCCTGGCCAAAACTCTTTGGAATATTATTGTTCAATACGCTAGTGTACAATTAATGACTAGGTTTCAAGCAGGTGGGTGCGTAATAACTTCATCATCAATGATTACCACCCTGGTGCCCATCATGTTCGATCCTCTGTCAAGAGGTATTCTCAAGACCTTTCCAAAGACACTCATGTATCGCGTTCTGAGAAAACTGGGCATAATTAATGTGCGTAAAGTGTCGTCCCAGATTAGCCTGTGCAGTCCGCACAGGCTAATCAGGGACGACACTTTCCGCCTGAATTGGATTTTTGCTAAGAAGAGACTTCATTTAAACGAAAAATATCATAAAAGCGGAAAGTGTCGTCCCTGATTAGCCTGTGCGGACTGCACAGGATTATCTGGGACGACACTTTACGCACATGCATTATTCCCAGTTTTCTCAGAACACGACACTCAGTAGTAGTTCAAACCAGGAAATAAACATCAGTGTCTTTATAACCCTAAGGGTTTGACAGACCTTGTGTTGAGCCATTCAAAAAGCCAGGACTTCATTATTTCTGAGAGATGTTAAAACATTCATTTACAGTACACAGTGTTTCTAAAAGATTGAGCCAAGAAGCTATGGTAATAAATCCAATAATGATTGGTTAACTGAGCTTCAATAGATTTAATCTTGACTGGAAATCAATTGTTATCCTTACACCCAAAGACTTTTATTTCAATTTCTGGTCCGATGGAGTTGTCCCTCATGAAGTAGTTCAGAGCTATACACGCGTAGGCTCGGCCACCATACTCATCAGATTTCTTCACGTTAGTGATGCGCAATCGACCTAAAATTAAAAATAGTAAAATTAAAATAAGATTATGCATGTATAAGCATCAAATGATCAGGGTATACTTTCGCCTATTTTGGGGAAAAGTCCGCCTCATTCCCCTCAACCAAAAGTATAATATGTTTCCATTAACTTTCGGCAAACAAATTCACCATCAGATGAGCCACAGACACAACGTCTACTGAATGTTTAAAGTCATGTAACTGACATATCTATACAATTTTACTTTTTCCATTTTTGTGTTTATATTGGCAACCTCATCAACTATTAAAATATGAATACAACCTTTTGGGTAAAAATATGTTTACCAATTTTTTCAAATTGATTTATTGAATGTCAAAATTAGTGTAACTGACATTTTGTAAAATTTTCAGGAGAAGCAAAAAACTGTTTTTTAAAATAACAATGCGTGTCACCATAGGATGACATATGCCCCTTTTTTCCACATTTTTCTAAACCAAAACGCAAAGTGTTTTCCACATTTTTTGAAACCTAAACGCAAAGTGTGACGGAATTTCAGACGGACAGACAGACGCACAGACAGACAGACGGACTATATCACTATATGCGCACCTTCGGGGGCATAATAAACATTTCTCAGTTTTTCAATTTTCTGAAAGGTGTAAAAATTAAAAAGGGAAAAACAAATCAAAACTGAGTCTGTTTTCAAACAATAAATAATTACGAAAGAAGCAGTTACCATAATTTCAACGCTGAAATATTTTGAATGCGCAGAATAAAGTAAGTGCTCTTAATGTTTTATTAAAAAATGTGCTCCTTAAAAAAAAAATGTCAGTTACACTAGTTATTACATTCAGCAGACTACAAGTTCTAACATACTTGCTGCCCAAGAAGTGAAAAGGACTATCAACGCTACAACAACAACATTCCGCCGTCTGCTACCTACAATATCCATGCTGACCCTTTGAAAGTTTCCTTTAACTTTTGACAACCAAATTTACCTTCTGATGAGCCACAGACACAAGTTCTCACATACTGCTCCCCAACGCATAGAAGGGACTATCAACCCTACAACAACAACAACAATATTTGACCGTCTGCTACCTTCAATATCCATGCTGACCCTCTTGTCAAAATTGATGGCTTGCCACCTGTTGTCGCGCTCCTTGATCACCCAGTTCACGTCCGCAGGTGGGAAACTCTGAGGGGGCGTACACTGCAGGGTCGTAGGGTCACCCGCTTGCACGTATGTCACCTGCAAAACAGCAAATGCATGCATTTCCTACGGTAGATATTCAGGGCTACATTTTTCGCAAAAATGTCTTAACCAAATTTATCGGATAATACAATAATAATAATTTTGGCTGTTTTATGAAGTGCAAAAAAAAATCTTTAGCCAATTTTGCTCATTTCTAGCCATTGATTAATGTGTCGAATCTGTGAGTATGTAAGTGATATTGCAAACACGGTGTTGTTCATAATACTTCATGATTGTAAGAAGAAAATAATCGTCAGGAAAATAAAACTTGGACCCCCTACACGGTGCCTATACCACCTGACTTCTTAAGATCTGTGTTGGGAGAATAAAGCGAAACCCAGATAACATTTTTAAGGATGTCTTTTTTAATATTTCACCATTTTTAATGGGATATAGTGGAGAGTTTTCTATAGGTATCATGATTTTTTTTAAACAAATAAGTATTTTTCAGTAAAGTGCAACCGCGCGTTTGTAATATGAAGTCCCCACACTGATCCTACATTTTGCTAACCGTTCAAACGCGCGGTTGCACTTTACTGTAAGAAATACTTATTTGTTAAAAAAGATCATAATACCTATAGAAAACTCTCGAGAATGAGCGGGCTCTCAACTTAATCCAATTAAAATTGGTGAATATTTAAAAAGACATCCTAAAAAATGTTATCTGGGTCGCGCTTTATTCTCCCAACAAATATTTTCAAAAGTCACGTGGTATAGGCACCGTGCCCTAGAGAAAACTTGTTTAATATGGATTACAGACACTTTCATTTAGCAACGCTTGAAAAACCTAAGCGTTAGCTTAAGGTGAGCCATGTGAACTCCACAGACTGAGTTTAATCAACCTAGCTTAAGTACTATTTCAGTTTTCAGGATCCAGATTTTTTTGTGACAGTTTTTAGTTATTTCCATAACTATAGCAACCGTAATTTTGTCTGGCGAAACTAAAATACATTAGCATTCCCTATGTAGCCTTCAACCACATACCGAGTTTCATCAAACTAGCTAAATAACATTTTGAGTAATCCAGAGCCAGATTCAGAGAGAGTGAACGATGGGGGGGGGTAAATACCCTCCCTAAAAACAAAAGGGGACTAAACAATTAATTGCTGCAAAATTATATGTCTTACCTTCCTATCTTCAATGGGAAACCGAGCCAGTTTCGCCTCGCGAAAGTTTACACGAACAGAGGCAACAATACCATGGCCGTTATCTGCAAAGCACTGGAAAATACCCTCGTCTTTTGGTTCCGGTTTAATGTACACTATCGTGCCTTGGTTGGGTAGCTGGACCACTCTGTCATCGTTACCGCTAGGGTTGAAGTCAATCCCATTTCGTTTCCATTTATAGCTGAAAATATTTATAAAAGAAATCAGTGCACGCAAAGTGTTTTTACATCCACACACCAACACACACAAACCCACCAAGATTAGTACAAAAACAACATATTAAGTCACTATTTAGCATATAAAAACGATTAATTAAATTATATCACAACTATATATGGACAATCAAGAGTTTTTTTTTAACAAAATGAAATTTTACTGGTACATAGATGCTATAAAAAAAACTCATTGTATGCTAATTAATACAGGCAGTTGCAGTTGTCTTAAGACAGTTTGATTAACAATTTCAGTTACTTTAATGAAACGGATATATATTTAGTTTTAACATTATGTAAATAGTATTAAAATTAAGAGTACCAACTGGTCACAAAATATGCCAATTTAAAGGTCTCGGCAGCATTGATCTGTGAAGGTGGTATTAATTTGTTGTAGAAATGATGGCACAGAAAGTAATTCACAAAAGAAGAAACATGGCAATGGTATGAAAAGGGGCCTCAACATATAACATATTAATCTAATTTTATTTAATGAATTTTGCAAGGAAGGTAGGCAATGGAGCTATAATAATAAAAACAAGAGATGTGTTTGTCAGAAACACAATGCCCTCTACTGCGCCGCTTTGAAATAAAATTTCTATTTATCATTTGGCAGGCATAGAAATTATCTCCCTTTAAAGCTTGTTACTTCCCTTAGATTTTGTTTTTTGACCTTTGACCTTGAATGATGACCTTGACCTTGATCTTTCACCACTCAAAATGTGCAGCTCCATGAGATACACATGCATGCCTAATATCAAGTAGCTATCTTCAATATTGCAAAAGTTATGGCCAATGTTAAAGTTTTCGGACGGACGCACAGACTGACAGACTGACGGACAGTTAAACTGCTATATGCCACCCTACCGCGGGCATAAAAATAATTATCAAAAAGGGTTGGGATTCTTTCCGTGTCATAATGACAGATATTGGCAATCCACACTACAGTCAGCATTACAGCAAAGCAGATCTGCTTAATTGTATGGTAGTTTGCCCTTACACTGGCCAATGAATTTGGTAAATCATGGCATGACATTTATACATACGTGGGATTAGGTATCCCCTCAGCTATGCACGCTATTTCCACGGATTCCATAGCCATAGGTTTGTACCAAATGTCCATTTCTGGATGTTTGACCATGGTAGGTGGCCGGTTTACTGGTGCAAAAATAATACATTGTTGGATCAATCAGAGAGAACACATTTCAAAACACAAACCAATGAACATGCTTAATATTTAATATGAAAAGTAAGACAGATGTATGACAGCATTTAATACTTTAAATGTTTGTTTAAATCAACGTTTTGGTCATCTAACAATACATTGAATTCGATGTTTAGTGGTTTATAAAACGAATATAATAAAAAAAGTAATCTTAATGCAATCCTAAACAAGAGCACCGCCGTGCGGGTGCAGACCGCTCATCTGTTTGTCAAAGTATGAATCAAATCTGATCATACATAAAGAAGTTATGGCAATTTAGCAAAATTGTGGGGGTATGGTTATTTATTACATTATCTTTCAAAAATGAAAAAAGAAAGTGTTTTTTTTTTGGGGGGGGGATTCTTGGGTGGGAAAGTTGGACAGTCTTTCAAAAATAAAATCATTACAAAGGCACCGCCTAGCGGGTGCAGACCGCTCATCTATTTGTCAAAGTATGAATCAAATCTGATCATAAATAAAGAAGTTATGGCAATTTATGCAAAATTGTGGGGATGTGGTCATTTAAAACATTATCTTTCAAAAATGAAACAAAATAAATAAATTAAACCATGTTTAAAACAAATATAGGGGGGGGGTCGGGGGTGAGAGGGGGTAAAGTTTGTGTGGAGTCTATTGTGGTATGTCAGGTAAGTGTTGTTTTGTCAAAGTATGAATCAAATCTGATCATAAATAAAGAAGTAATGGCAATTTTTGCAAAATGTAATACTTTGACCTTGACAGTCAGGGTCATTCAAAGGTCAAGGTCAAATTCAACTTGCCAGGTACAGTACCCTCATAATAGTAAGAAAGTATTCGAAGTTTGAAAGCAATAGCCTTGATATTTTAGAAGTAGAGTGGATCTAAACACAAAATTTAACCAAATATTAAAAGTTACTAATAAAAAAGGGCCATAATTCTGTCAAAATGCCAGTCAGAGTTACATAACATTGCCTACCTGCACAGTCCCCTTATGATAGTTAGCAAGTGTTCCAAGTCTTAAAGCAATAGCTATGATACTTTAGGAGTAACGTGGACCTAAACACAAAACTTAACCAAATTTTAAATTTTCTAAGTATAAAAGGGGCCATAATTCTGTCAAAATGCCAATCAGAGTTGCATAACTTTGTCTTCACAGTCCCCTTATAATAGTTAGTAACTGTTGCAAGAATAAAAGCAATAGCTTTGATACTTTCGGAATAAAGTGGACCTAAACACAAAACTTAACCGGACGCAGACGCCGATGCTCAGGTGATGACAATAGCTCATATTTAATTTTTTTTAAATAGATGAGCTAAAAATGGAAAAAAAGTTCAAGAATGTTCTCTATTTTTAACATAATAATAATAAATAATCTATCTTAGTTGAAAAGAAGACCATGGGGAAAACCAGTACACTATTTAATCCTTGGTATTGCCTGATGGACCAATTACAGGAGAATTTTTGTAACGCAGTTTTAAATGAATAATTCATTTTACAGAAGCTATTTAGTTGAATTATAGGACTATAACTCATAAGAAACAAGGCTTGTCAACATAGGATGACATATGCCCCCCCCCCCCACATTTTT
>VMBQ01008433.1:18151-29297 GCA_007657795.1 Dreissena rostriformis
CGAAGTTATTACGATTTTGCAATGATCGGTGATTTTTTTGAAAATAATGTAGATTAGAGGCGAACAGAAAATTGAGAGTATTTGAAGAATCATATATAATGTTAAAGACGAAAAAGTAAATAAGTTGCAAACTAATATTTTATTTATTGGTGATAGCATATAATATATATGTATAAAATATGCAACCACCCTACGTTATGCTAAAGCCAGGTGAATCCGGATGTGTTAATACGACTTTCACGCAAAGGAATGTCAACAAAAAAGTCACTTATGTAATTAGTTCACAATAACAAGATGCATTTTTAGATAAAGAACGTTTTGATAAACAATTTACGAATTCATACAGTTATAAAAAAAATGTAATTTAATTATATTACCTGTTTAACCTGTCCAAATTAAAAACATCGACAACAGAAGTTTCTCATAAGCGTTGAAATTCGAATGGTTCGTAATATTTGCTTATTTAAGAATACGTGGTTGATGTTATGTGCAGACGTGCATAACAGATCGTAGTCCAACTTGTTGACGCTCTCAAATATTAAGCTACGTTTAAATATAATGTGTTGACGCAGATTGATATGGTTCAATGAGCATAGTATTGCGGTTAAGACCGTATAAGCGCATTTCAATGTAAACATATCAATAGGCAACATTCACGTATAAACCAGAAATAAATCGTATAAGCACGATGTGAACGTTATCTGAATGCAGATTTATAGGTGCTTAATTATTTGTTCCCCAGCGCTATAACACGCGTATAAAAACTTGCGAAGATTGTATAGAAGCATGTAAATAGAAGTTACACACTCTGCACTTTAAATCTGTATTCAGAACTAAATATGTTGTGCACGTCTCACTCTGTATCTAACGCTAACATGTAAATAGAAGTTACACAATCTGCACTATAAATCTGTATTCAGAACTCAATCTGTTGTGCACGTCTTCATCTGACGCTAACCACAATTCTCCTAGGATAAATTATTTACGCAGACGAAAAGGGTTTCATAACAATCACAATCTGCACTAAAAATCTGTGTTACCAATTCTCATACAGGCACGGATTTACCGGGGCACGAGGGGCACGTGCACCACCAGCGGATGAAGAAAAAAAAAGGTGTGTTTTTGTGAAACCAACTTTGCCAGATGTTCTGATTTCCCCGATTTCCGACAAAGAAGTGCCCCCCCCCCCNCAGTTTACATACCTTTGATCTACTGAATGAATATGTTACTATATTTAAATCCAGATTCACTGTTTTTATTTAGAACAAACACTTATATTCTAAACTAAATCAAAGTCGGGACAAAACATCACACGCCACGATACAAGTATATTCGTTAACTGAATCTTAAACCTTATAATAACTTCAACGACTCGAACGATCTATTGTACCATAATCTACGATGTACACTATCGAACATTATAGTACTCCGCGTAACATCGTATAGCGGAGTACTTTTGTCCTGACGGACATGAGAAAACAAACCGGTTTTGCGAGTTTGTTTTGTGTATTGCTATTTATAGAAATAAATAGCGATAGAAATCAGTTCTAGCGAAGGCGTCAACGTGGCAAGATCGTGCACCGAAAATGGAGGAACATATACATCTGATCAGCGAAATAGTCGATGAAAAGTTGAAATCTTCTTTAGCTGGACATAAGAATTCAATGCTTCATGACCTGGAATGCATTGTAGAAAAGATAAGTTCAAAAACTAATGTTACTCAGTTAACTCAAATTTCGAACATTGTTTCAGGTATACCATCTTTTAAACGAAAATCAAGTGAAGAGCAATTTAAGCATAATGCGAAAGTAAATTTGGCATGAGAGGAAGTAGAAAGTTCGTTGTCGAATAGAAATATTGAAGAAACGCGAAACAAAATCGCGGAAGTCAAAGCTATGGTGGCTCACCGACAGAAGCTAATACGTTTAGCTGACGAATCNGCGAAACAAAATCGCGGAAGGTCAGTATTGGAAAATAATTTCTTTACTTTATTGCGTCATATACATAACATATATTTATGTTAAATCGTTTGACGAGTCTTATGAGATTAATCTATTTGCAGTCAAAGCTATGGTGGCTCACCGAAAAAAGCTAATACGTTTAGCTGACGAATCAGAGTTGGGGTGGAGGTTCGTAAGCGAATACGAGTCTATATGCGTCTCTCGCAAATCGCACAACAGTGTTGTTTGTTTGTTTGAAACATAGTTAGGACAATAACAAACAACCGAAGAATAAGTCCGTTACTGCAATTCACCACTTTGCATCCAGATTCTGCAATCGCAAACAAAAAAGCTCCGATCGCATGGTGTTAGTATTAATGCGCACAAACATTATCACGTGACCGATTGAACAGAACGAAATTCCCCTTCTGAAATGCTCATCAATAAATCCAGTTCAATCCAGTTTTTCCCCCCTTCACGGTGTTTACACACTCGTTGTGCGACAAACACACTTGGATTGTAACAGTTTGACATCATCAGCTAACAGCGCGCGTTCCATCCATGGCATTGTCTTTTCACTGTGGCATTAGCATCCGAGTTACACGCAGTCCTCATGAAAGGTGTATACAGCGACGAAATATCGTTTCAATACTATCTACACTTAACCGATACAGCGCATTTATGTTCTTTCGTTTTAAGAATTCAACTGCGTTCGCGATATGGGTGACAACATTTAATTACCACGCGCTACATGTGTTACTGTCAAAGTACAAAAAACATCTCTGCGCTAAAAAGTTGTATATGACACTTCGCCCTTGCTTTTCATGCCAGTTTTGAACTTTTTCCTTACACACGAAATACATGTCGTGGTTGTAACTTTCACAGCAGCTAAACTTCTCTTGTGTAATTTAGTCCTACATCAAATCAATTAGTGTTTTCGTTTTGCTGAGAAAAATAGAATTAATTCATAAAACTATTTACTCGTTGTGCGTACTTTGTCAACATGACACATGTTCATAGTATTTGACGGACACGAAATTGGAGCAAAATCGCTCCACCAGTACTTTCAGTACTTTGATTTGTTTAATGTTAGTTACGAAAGCTTCATACTTCATTATAATAAAACTAATCTTGGCTAATGAGTTTAATAATGTGTGATGTATCATGGCATTCACATAAATAAGCTGAATTCCGTTGAAATACAACTGTCCGAACAAATAGAGTCTTCACATACTGTCGGTAAAACAACATCAAACATATTAAGGTAGATCAAATAAGTATATTCTCATGATGTCTCGTATATTTACTGTCCAAAAACCGAGTAATTATGGTATCTAGCATATTCCCGTTATCGCATACACCGATTTTAATCAGCCTTGTTTTAATAATGTTTGAGATTTTGCAGGATCTAGGATTATATGTTCAATTATTTATGTAATCATAGCGACCCAAATATTTTATTGGCGCACAACATGCAAAAGATGAATATACGCCAGTTGGTCCTCTACCCATGTACCGAGTTTCATCACTATTTTTCTAATGCAATGGAACTATACACTTTATATCACCTAGTGGTTATTCAGTTTTCGATTTTATTGCGATGTTGAAATTACATTTTTGAATTAGTTGTGAAAAGAGGTTGAAATAAAAAAGTTAGCTAAAACATTATTTCAGGATCAGTGTGAAATTGCATCCAAAGAGATCATCAAATTAATAAGCTCGCTTGGCTACGGGGCACACATACGCCGGGCTCGGAGATATGCCTACAGGCAGCAAGACAGGTTGTTTGTGAAAGTGAAGAAGGGTATTATGACGGTGATCACTACTGGTAGCAAGTCAGAGGGACTCACCTGCGCCTACGAAAATAATCAGGATATGATGTTTGTGATAGAGGGTTATTTGTGTGTAGAAGAAGGTATTGATAACTACGCGCCTCCATCGGGGGTAACCGTGTTGTCTGTCAGCGGCAGTATGTGTTATCCAGGACACGGTAGAGTGATATACGAACGATACGGACAACTGCTGTGCCGACATTTATACAATGCTCTGTGTTTTGATGGATACGGACGCATTGTTCTCAGCAGTGATTTAGTGTTAAATGAATTTCGGCAACTCGCTGATGTACCAGGCGAAGAAAAACAAGGACGTGCAGGTCCGTCGTTGCCATTTACAATAAAAGGAATGGTTCATCAAGACAGAGTGGTATCACTGCGATGCCACTGTCCAAGCATCTTGCAAAGATGGGCTGCACGACCTCGTCAATGGCCTTTGCCCGCAACCGTGCAAAAAGTAATTGGAATGGGGGCATTTTTAACTCAAGTTGGATTTAAAGGCAGTGAATATAAGCACGTAGAATGGAGAATATGTTTTAACACTGGGGAGACGGAACTGGTAGCCAATCTTCACGATACCAACGTTATAGTATACATTTTATTAAAAATGATCGTAAAAGATGTATTGAAACCACCTAGAAAAGAGATAGCGTCCTTTACTGTGAAAAACATTGTATTATGGCAAGCGGAGAACAACTCACCGACAGTGTTTAATGAAAATAGTTTATTTTACTGGCTACTGGAAGCACTGCATGACTTAAGAACTGCTATATCATCACAGCATCTCCGATACTACATGATACCGGAGAGGAACCTAATGGCTGCCTGTGGTCTGAGTGAAAAACAGCAAAGTAAATGGATAGCAATAATTACGGACATGATCGATGAAGGACCAAGGCTACTACTAAGAATGCCGAAGATTCGGCGAGCAATTATCGCACATCCAGAACCCCTACTGTGGTTTACCAAGATGAGAACTGAACTGGAAATGCTGGCGCTTATTTACACAAACAGAGAAATGGAATGCTCAACTGATAATGCCTTCGTTGATTCTGATAGTATTCTCAAAGAGATAGAGAGACGTGGGGATAATGATAGTTTGCTTGACAAGTTACAGAGACGTGTGGATGATGTGTCAAAGAAGATCTGTGAGAGGATGCAAACGGAGGGGAGTCGTGCGGAGGATCTGTCGGATATTGCTGTCAAATTTGTAATGTAAAAATGACAATTTCAAATTGTCTATGTTAGTTTTTATTTACATCTGAGAAGAAAATAGGGGCACATTAGTTATGTTCAGTTTTGCTATGGACTATTTTAAAAAATGAATTGGCTATAGGCTTTGTACATATAGTGTATTTAATATATCGTAGAAAGATATTGTGTTGATGTTTTTTGCGAGTTGTGCATGTCATGTTTGGCAAACACATTTCGGTTTTTTAGAAAGAAGCATATTTGTGGTCAAACGAGAAAAAGTTGTCGTTTAACCTTTTTGTGATTTAAATGTATGTTAAACCGAAATGTAATTGTTGTGTTTGTTTCATCGCTATCAGCTTGGCTTGGTATAGTAATTATAACTTTAATTGCTCATCTTTGTAAATATAAGTGTAGCTGTTACTGTGATATAGCTGTAATACGATAAACATGTAAATGTTATTCAGAGATCACTGCGTTCAGAATTCGCAATCACATATACAGTCGCTGTTAAGGAATTAATATGATACGGCATATTGCTCGGAATTGTATTGAAGCAGTTAAACATACTTGTATAGCTTTCTCGGTGAAAACATAGTCACCGAATTGTTGTTTTAATTTTCAATGCACGATGGGAATATTTTAACATACTATAACATATGTCACTGCAAATCCGTGAACACAAATGTTCACTGTTCAATTTTTTGTTTGAAAATTGAATTGCCTCTTTCAAATGATATTTTTACATACGGTTTATGTAATTACATTTGTATATTATTAATTTGTAAATGCATGTGATTTGATGTCAAAAAGTATCCATAATTTGTTAAATCACAATAGGAATTTTTAGTACAAAACTGTATAAATGGTGTGCAACTATTCACTGAAATATTAACAATGTTTTATATCCTTAGTATTTGTAGTATACAATCTGTCAGAACTGATACTTCTCTGGAGATGCATTACAGTTACCTGTATACTGATTGACAAAATGGCGCATTCAACAAGTGTATCGGGTGTAAACAATTATATAAATATAATCTTTAGTATAAGAAAATGTGATAAAATCATTTGTCTGACAAATTGATTTCAGCGTTCACTACTTCCTAATATGTTTGATGACATTTCGTATTGATTAGTCGCAATGATGAGTTGATGACCAATCGGTGATATCGTGTTTTTAAAGTGAAGCGCAATCATAATATGGCTTATATTAACTGTTTCTTCAGGTCAATCCTATAGTCTCTTACTGATAAGTGCACTAAGTGTATTTTATTTATACGGACATGTATTATATATGTGTTGAATGTAAATATATTTTTGTTTTATTTCCACATAAATGTTCTTCTTTCTTAATTTATAACTAGCATGACGTGTACGTGGAACATATGCTAAAAACATTATTATTTGTTACATTGCTTAAGGTGCAATAACTTATTTCGATAATGTAACTATTTAAAGCTTTCGATGTAAAATAACGTTCTCCTCGGACAAAATATGGCACCCACTGTTTGTGAATATGCTATTTTGATTTGGATTAACACGGTGTGCATGTTTATTTGATTATACGATGTATTAATCGTACATGTCATGTCGGGGGTCATATTTTAGTAAGCTTTTATTTAAATGAAACTCCAAAAAATATAAGCAGGAGAGAAAATCCCGGTGCTGTCCAGAAGTCGTTTATGTAAGTCAAATGGCCACTAATCTATCCAATATAGGACAATACTTCAAAATAGCATTCGACATTAAATGACTAAGGCTGAGAGACTTGCGATGAGCTGGACAGTGCACAGTAAAGGATATGTACAGGGTTGATATGCTGAACCTCGAACATAAAGCAGAATCACAATGCTTACAGTCTGAATACACTTTAACTTCATAACATTTCCATCAAAGACCACCCACACTTCAATACATCATGAATTGGATTAATTTAGAAACTTAATTACTAAATCCCCTATTGAAAGTGTTGTCTGAGCTTGACAAAAGGCACTGTCACCCTATATGAAATTAATTTTATGTAATGTCGCATCTGGCCGTATGTAATGTCTACGGTACGTAGATCTATAATAAAACCTTGAAAAACCAGAATTAAACGCATTTTGTTTATTAATGTTACTAATGTTCATTAGGGCTTTGGGGGTTGCTATCCATTTTTGTTTATTAGCTCATCTATTTTTTGAAAAAAAAATGAGCTATTGTCATCACCTGAGCGTCGGCGTCGGCGTCTGCGTCGGCGTCAAGTTATTTTGTGTGTTTAGGTCCACTTTTCTCATAAAGAATCAAAGCTATTGCATTCAAACTTGGTATACTTACTAACTATCATGAGGGGACTAGCCAGGCAAAGTTAAATAACTCTGGCTGGCATTTTGACAGATTGTTGTGCCCTTTTCATACTTAGAAAATTGAAAATTTGGTTAAGTTTTGTGTTTAGGTCCACTTTATTCCTAACGTATCAAAGCTATTGCTTTCATACTTGCAACACTTACTAACTATCATAAGGGGACTGTGCAGGCAAAGTTATGCAACTCTGACTGGTATTTTGACAGAATTATGGCCCTTTTTTGACTTAGTAACTTTGAATATTTGGTTAAATTTTGTGTTTAGATCCACTTTACTTATAAAGTATCAAGGCTATTGCTTTCAAACTTAAAATACTGTCTTACTATTATGAGGGTACTGTACCTGGCAAGTAGATTTTGACCTTGACTTTTGAATGACCTTGACTGTCAAGGTCAAAGTATTACATTTTGCTAAAATTACCATAACTTCCTTATTTATTTTCAGATTTGATTCATACTTTGACAAAACAACACTTACCTGATATACCACAATAGACTCCATCCAAACCATCCACCACGCACCACCCATCCCCCAAAAAATGTTTTTTTTTCCCATTTAATTCTTATTTTTGAAAGATCATCTAATAAATGACCACACCCCACACCTCCCCCCCCCGACTCACCCCCCCCCATATTTTTTGGTTAAAGCAAAACACACTTATTTATTTTTATTATTTTATATTTGAAACACTGTCAAACCATCCCTCCCAAGAATCCCCCTCCCCAAACTACTTTCCGATTCCTGTTATTTCGCTTGGTTGTATAATGGATATCATATTATTTATTTTTAAATCCGAGTACTATCACTGCTGTGCTTATGTAACAACTTTGAAAGTGCATNTTTGCGCTTTTAACTACAGTTTGGCCAGTGCCAGCAACATTTCCAGCCACAAAATATTTGGTTCAAAGAATAGAAGTTTTGTTCCAAGTTGGCTCACTTTGTATCCTGGTCTAGTGTATAGTGCAAATACAGATAGGGCATTCTGTATTGTGATATTGTGTGGCCTTCTCAGATGGGAATCGAGGTGCTCTAACCAACAGCCCTTTCAGGGCCTGGAAAGATGTAAAATCTAAATTTAATGGGCATTTTAATGGTATGGCTCCACCCCTTCAGACTTCAAAAAATGGTGGCTAAGGGCATAATTAACATATGCAGTGCAAAGTACTAAGTAAACAATTTCTGAACAAAATGAACAGCCAATCAAATGTTTACCTAGAGATTAACCGTGCACTAGCCGAGCGTAATGTACATAATAATACTAATACAACAAAGTGTGTACACTTCTTTTTTTCTTTAAATACATATAATGTATTTATATGTAAAACGAGTTTGAATAAAATTGTTATTTTCTGTACTGAGTACGAAATTGAAAGTAAATCGCTTAATATCCTGTTCAATTGTAATGAAAAATCGTACCACAATTCACCCTTTTAAATACTAAAATTCAGTATTAAAGTTATGTATACATTATTAAATGATTACACTTTGCAAATTAGATTCATCATAATTACAGTGTTGCTGGTTCTTCAACAACTCAGCGAAGAGACAGACCTACCTTGAGGCAGCTCTTGAGCAGATGCCAGACCAGCCTAAAAGAAGAAAACTAAAGGAATAAGGAATTGTGTATGACCCGCTGGGTACAGCGCCATGATGCCTTCGAGGTCTTCCTAGACTTCCTCCCAGCAACAATTGATGGCATTGAAAATATTCTGGAGAATGAAAGTCGCCCGGACTAACTGACTGATGCAAATGGGATTCTGAGTGCCATCAAATCATTCCCGTTTATTATTGCCCTGGTGATTGCTCTGCGTTGTTTGGCGTACATCAAGTCTCTCTACTACACTTGATGTTTGTATTTATAGGCAGAGAACTTGATGTGGTAGAGGCCTTGAAGAATGTCTGCCATGTCAAGGACACCCTGTAAAACAAGCGTGACTCTGTTGACAACTTCCAAGGCTGTCTGTATGAGGAGGTTGTGGCTGTAGCCAACGCTGTCGGAGTGGACCCTTCAATCCCAAGGCGATGTGGCAGACAGACACAACGAAACAACATCCCAACAGACACTCCAGAAACATATTACAAGAGAATTTTAACAATTCCATTTCTGGACCACCTGCTGCAGCAGTTTAGTGAGCGTTTCACAAAGCTTCATGAGAGGGCTTCTTCTGCACTCCTCCTAATTCCACCAGTAAGACAGGACCTGGACAACACCAGTCTGGAGTACTACTTAGATGACCTCCCTTCACCAGGAACACTTCAGGCAGACATTGAGTGCTGGAGGTGTAAGTGGGTAAATGATTCCAATTCCCGTTCAACATTTAGAGCTGCATTTAAAGAATGCAATAGACAAATGTTCCCAAACATTTACACAATATTAAAAATTGCAGCAACATTTCCAGTGACAAGCTGTGAATGCGAAAGGAGCATTCCGACGTTAGGGAATGTAAAAACAAGCTGTCAATCAACAATGGGGGAAGAAAGACTCACTGGTCTGTGTCTGATGTCAGTGCGCAGGGACATTTATGTGAATGTTAGTGACATTTTCAAACAATGTGCAAGACAGAATCCAAGAAAAATGAAACTGCCTTGTATTTTGGAGTCTGATTAGAGCAATGAAGACAAGGACTTGTGTTAAGTTAAAGAGAGTGATAAAATTGTTTTTTTTTTGTATTTGTTACTTGTTGAACAATTGAATGTCAATCACAATTGAAATAAAAAATAAACATTTTTAATACACAGCATTTTCTTTTACTTCTTTATGTTTAAAGCACCATTATAAAATATCAATGTATTAATATATGACCATTCATTGTACATTGTCTTATTGCCCCCCTCCCAAACATTTTTACTGCATACCGGTCAAGTCTCACGGTTTCGCCGTGAGTCTCACGGTTTTTGGCATGCAATGACGGTCTCACGCTGACTAAGTAATTTCTCACGCATTTCTTCAAAAAACCCAAAAATGAAAAAAGTAATGTTTGGAAAAATCGGCTGCAAAATGTCAGCAAGTGACTCAAAAGTAAATACGATGAAAAATGGGAACAGAAGTAGCTTTTCAAGCAAAAAAAGGGCTAATTTCAGAAAAAAAAGTCTTTATACTTCGAAATATCAGTGTTCAACTATACTTATTTTTTAATAACAATAACCTTACTTTGTGTGAACAAATGTTCCGGGATGGATAACAATTAACTCATTTATTAACCTGTTTGGTTTGTCCAAAAACTGAATATTGCAGTAATTTAGTGTGTGAAAATGTAAGACAACATTAATATATTTTAATTACTCAAATCTTTTTTTTTTACCAAACTTATTAACATAAAATGAAAAATATAATATTGGTCTGTGGGTAATAATTTTTTCAAGTCTGACCTGGGATATTTGATCATCGGAGAGCCAATATACCCACTGGGAGCCGGGTTTCACACAGTGTCCCACCTCATGTTCATCTAGCATCATTCCAGGCCACCATTTACCTTTTCCAAACATGCCCCACACAATGGAACCATTCGTAAACTGCAATATATGCCTCGCTCTGTGAAAAGGGGGTTTAATGCATGTGCTTAATGTGTCTTCCCAGATTAGCCTGTGGAGTCTGCACAGGTTTATCAGGAATGACACACTTGGCTTTTATTGTATTTTTCGTTTAAAGGAAGAGTCTTCTTGATGAAACTCCAGCTTAGGCGGAAAGTGTTCTCCTTGATAAGCCTGTGTGGGCTACACAGTCTAATCTGGGATGACACTGTACGCAAATTCATTTAAACCCCGTTTCACAGAGCGCGGCTCATATACAAACGAATTGAGAGGCAGAAAACTGTTCACGTTAAATTATCTGGGAAA
>VMBQ01008434.1:0-15106 GCA_007657795.1 Dreissena rostriformis
CTGCGGACCCCTTCCCCCAAAGTAGTGTGAGGGCCCTGTATTATTAGCCTGCACAGGCTTATCAGGGATGACACGTTCCGCCTTGACTTTATTTTCATTTAGAAAAGACTTTATTTAAACAAAAAATTGTATGAAAGCAGAAAGTGTCGTCCCTAACTGCACAGGCTAATCTGAGATGACACTTTACGCACACGCATTAAGCCCAATTTTTCCAAGGACGAGGCTCATTTATCCTTCTTAGACAAACAGGGTAGATAGGGTGGACATAACAGCCTCCCTGGGTATATTCCATGATGGCTCCCCCTGCAAGCTTCCTAGAGCTGGGAGAGAAATATATCTGCCCTTCATGGCAGTTCCGACGGTACAATTACTTTCATCGACGTCTGCTAGACTTCCTCCCTAGATTTCAACAGATTATAGGTAATAAATCTGCTTGTTTTTCACTGGTGCAAATTAATCCTTTACATCTCAGATATACTCCGATAACTGTGTATCGAGAGGTTAAGGAAACAAGTAAAAAAAAATCAGAATTAATGCAAACAATGCAAAAATAAAGAATTTACCTTCAAAGATTTATTTAATTCCTATTAAATCCATGTCAAAATTGTTTATTTACAGCGTTTTTAACCACTAAAAGCCGATATTTCCATACACCCACTCAATAAACATACACTATGTGCGTGTTATCCTTGTATCGATATGTCACACAGGAAAGGGAGAGTGCTTAATTGAAATAGGCTTTTGGCCAGCTAAAATTTGATTCACTGAACTATTTAAATATTTGTTATAATAAACGTCCAATCGGAACAGGGGTATTCCCATTGAACACACGTAAATCGCCTTACACGGTGTGCGGCACTGCTCTTATGCTAGAATCTATGATGTTTTCATGCCATATTTTCTAAAAATCGACAGAAAGTGAAAGTAATTTGTTTTGAAATGTTGTGTTTCCACTACAGTAGTGCAGTCATCTGCTTCACTTTGCAATTAAATAATATGTGCACATTTTATGAAGAGGACCAATAAAATGTATGGCAATAATATTGATAAATTTGGATTATTTTAGTTGAAGTAAGATTTTGAAATGAAATTATATCTGTTTTTCCTTCTTTTGGTTGTGTTTGTATTTATTTTCAAGCGTAGTAATGTTAGTGAGGCCACATTGAAGAATTCAATATCATGAAACTAAGTCAAAATATTTTTTCCGAAGACATTATTCTATGCCGAGTTTCAAACTGGGTCATACAACTTTAAAACTTGGTCACCAGGTCAAATTAAAGTAAAAAGCTTGTGAACACTCATGATGCCACATTTATTTCTAATCTTCATGAAACTTGGTGAGAACATCTCTGCCGAGATCAGAACTGGTTCTTGTCTATTTAAGACCATGGCTGCCAGTGGGCGAGCAGTTTTCGTTATATGGCTGTGGTGAAACCTTGTGAACATTTTAGAAGTCACATTTTGCCCTATCATCATGAAACTTGATCAGAACATTTGTTGTTATGATATTATCGGATGACTTTAAAACTTGTTCTGGATAAAGAGCAAGTTAAAATGCCATATTAATTAAGCAAATATTTCTCAGAACAGTTCAGTTCCTTTTTAGCCCATTTAATTTTTGAAAAAAAAAAATGAGCTATTGTCATCACCTGAGCGTCGGCGTCTGCGTAGGCGTCTGCGTCGGCGTCTGCGTCCGGTTAAGTTTTGTGTTTAGGTCCACTTTCCTCATAAAGTATCAAAGCTATTGCATTCAAACTTGGTACACTTACTAACTATCATAAGGGGACTGTGCAGGCAAAGTTGTGTAACTCTGACTGGCATTTTGACAGAATTATGGCCCCTTTTGTATACTTAAAAAATTTAAATTTTTGTTAAGTTTTGTGTTTAGGTCCTTTTTATTCCTAAAGTATCAAAGCTATTGCGTTCATACTTGCAACACTTACTAACTATCATAAGGGGACTGTGCAGGCAAAGTTATGTAACTCTGACTGGTATTTTGACAGAATTATGGCCCCTTTTGTACTTAGAAAATTGAAAATTTGGTAAAGTTTTGTGTTTTGGTCCACTTAACTCCTAAAGTATCATAGCTATTGTTTTCAGACATGGAACACTTGCTTACTATCATAAGGGGACTGTGCATGCAAAATTATGTAACTCTGACTGGCATTTTGATAGAAGTATGGCCCTTTTTTGACTTAGTAACTTTGAATATTATTGGTTAAATTTTGTGTTTAGATCCACTTTACTTCTAAAGTATCAAGGCTATTGCTTTCAAACTTCAAATACTTTCTAACTATTATGAGGGTACTGTACCTGGCAAGTTGAGTTTGACCTCGACCTTTGAATGACCTTGACTATCAAGGTCAAAGTATTACATTTTGCTAAAATTGCCATTACTTTTTTATTTATGATTAGATTTGATTCATACTTTGACAAAAAGATGAGCGGTCTGCACCCGCTAGGCGGTGCTCTTGTTTATCTCATTTGAGAGACCTATGGCCCTTAGCCCTCTTGTTCCCATTAATGGTTATTATACTTGTATTGGGCATTGTTTTAGAAAATGGTGGCTTGAAAGAATCCTTCCCTAATGGCGCACAGATGAAGAAAGATATAGACCAGCATAGCCTAGAATTTGGTGACACTGTGCCAGTGTATGTTCTGGGTCATGTCAACTCCCTGAGCCTTCCTGACAGTCTGTTGGTGTCTGACGCCAAGGAACCTTCTGTCCCCTCCATGAAGATGGACACCTCTGCTGAGTCCCTTCACATGCCAATGGAGACAGATGAACCAGTTTCCAAAATATCTGAGACGTTGTACAGAAGGAAGGATTCCTTGCCTAAGCTGTCACAGGTTTGGAATGGTGTTACTCTGTTTGATTTGTAACTTGAGTTGGTGAAGTGTCAAGGTTAAAGTATGGGTTGCCAAAGAAGCCTTTAAATGATGTATACATAGTATTTTCGTTTTAGCACTTCTGAGCACAACATGCTCATGGTGAGCTTTTGTGTTTGCCTTTTGTCCGTCATTCAGTATAATTGATGTGTTGTGCATCTTCAACATTTGCCTAGTGAACATCCTAAAAGCCACATTTATTGCTAAATCTATATGAAACTTGGTCAGAAATGATATCTCGGCCAAGCTAGAAAGTGGTTCATGTGTGCTTAAAAAGTATGTCACTTAGTGAAATTAAAGAAAAGGCATGTGAACACTGTAGAAGTTACATCTGTTTGTGCATTCTTCATAATCCGAACAGTTGTTCAAATGATTTCTCCATAGGGTGATATATGATTGCGGTCCATTGAAAAACATAACCAAAATTTGGCAGGGGAGTTTTCCTTACGCGGCTATAGTTAAACGTTTGTAAACTCTAGAAATCACATTATTTACCCACTCATCATAAAACTTGCTCAGAACATTAAAAAATGTGTTGGTATGATATCTGAGTTTAAAGATGATTGTTTTTTGTTCAAAATCATTGCTGTCCAATGATTGTTAAGTTTTCCTTAGGAGTCATTTTCTTATATTTGTTGTTTTGTTATTTGTTTTGAGGAACTTATCTGAATTTGATGAAAGTATATATGTGCGTTCCTTTTAGTGGGGACATGCACATTTTTTCAGGGAGTTATTGTCCTTTGAATAATTAATATTTTCAGAGTTTATTCTTGGATACTTCTGATCAGAATGTTATGACACTTGATATGCATACTCTCTATTGGAATGACATTTATATATTTTCTGGATGTTCTGGTCCAATAATTTTTCAGCTCTTTCAATTGTTGCCCTTTTAGTTTCTGGGGTAGATCACGGGAACTTAATGCAGAATTTGATACAATTTTCTAGGCAACATCCTTCTGTGTGGATATTAGCATATTGCCATTTGATTCGCTGAAGTGTGTTGTAAGGAAGGTATTGCCCCTTCCATAATAATTAGTTTTCACACAATTAACCCTACATTGACAAAGCACATCATCTGGGAGCATATGTCAGATTCAATAATTTTAATGTTTCATTTATATTCTTCAGATGTAAATACTAAAAAAATCTGTTTTACTATCTTACCTCATTAATATACTAAAAAGAAACTATTTGAAGTTAAGTAAAATCATTTATCCTTTTTAATTCTGTGCTGTTATTTATTGCATCTTATTCCGACTGTGATTCTGAATGATTCCCATTCTGACTGATTCTGACTGGTTCCCATTCTGACTGTGATTCTGACTGGTTCCCATTCTGACTGTGGTTCTGACGAGTTCCATCATTCTGACTGTGATTCTGACTGGTTCCATCATTCAGACTTTGATTCTGACTGGTCCCCATTCTGACTTTTTTTCTGAATGTTTACCATTTTGTCTGTGATTCTGACTGGTTGCCATTCTGACTGGTTTCCAATCTGACTTTGATTCTGACCGGTTCCCATCCCGACTGTGATTCTTACCGGTTCCAGGAGACGTCATCCTTGTCAGAGTTCAAGGCAGCCATGTCCAGGGCCTCCTCATATACAACATCCTTTGCAGTGTTTGTGATCTCAAACAATCAGGTAAATGCTTCTCTGATGAACAATAAATTTATTGCTGGTTTGTAAGTGTGGAGATATACCATATTGTACAGTGTTTGCCAAATGAAAACGTAACTTCAGCTTGGGCCAGTATGCATAAAGCTCCTTAGGGTAGACCTAAGGATATTCCTTATAAGGGTAGGCCTAAGGAAATTCCTTAAATTCACAAAATCCCTGCAGTCCCTGGCTGTTTTATTGTTATGTACTTTAATATTGTTATGTTTTAAACAAGTGAATAGTAATATGTTGAGAAATATTTTAACCTTTTTAAGTAGAAAATATCTTTTTCTTACAGAAAACTTGATCTGAAATATTCCCTCATTTTCAACTTAACTTCCCTTTGTAAATACGGGCTAAGTTTGCTCAGGAGTTCTGGGTTCTGTTTTGTTAAAGATAAAATGACAAGTTTAAGTCAAGACAGGTTTAAGTCAAGACAGGTTTAAGTCAAGGTAGGTTTAAGTCACAAATTAATTCTATAAATGAAAGAGAGTATTTTTTTGTTTTTATCAGTATGTTCTAACATTCAAGGACATAATGATACATGTGAAATATACAACAACTGAACAAACCATTGAAATTCAGTAATCATTTTTGTTGACACATAGCATCTATGCTTCTTTGAAAGTATATGCTAATGTAAATATGCCTTAGGGTGTTTAATAATACCCTGCTTGGTGCAGAGTTGTGCTTTGTTGCTGATCACATGTAGCCCAGCTACCACTTTGGTTTTATTTGTTAAAATCATATGCACACCAGGGTTTTTCACCTTACGTAACAGGCCGATAAAAGGCGTTTACCAAATGATTTTTTTTAAATCATGCACTTTTCCCCTAAATCAAAACTTACTGATTAATTTTCCAAATCAGCTATAAAATAATTCTTCCCAAAATCAATAGTCTTATGCGTTTTGCCTAATAGAAGAGAAAAACCCCTGCATTCACTTCAATAGTTCTATGCCTTTAAACGTTGAGTAAACTGTAAATATTTGTTACTGTAGTGCAAGTAAATCGTGTAATGTGGTTTGAATTGAGCATAAATTTACCATTTTCTTTCACATTTCTAGGAAAAACAAGAGGTCATATCCTTATCATCAGCACTGACACTCGATCAGAGGAGCAATGTCCTCATCTTTAGCAATGAAGACAAAAAGTGTTATCAATTTCACAAAGATGGAACTGATAGCCTGCAACCAACAGACCTGGCTTTGGCAGAAACAATTCAGAGAATGTTGGAGGTCTGCAGAAACTGTTAATATTGATTATATCACTAAAATTAAAGTTTGACTGTAGGAATGTGTTAACAATTGTTTAATTGAATATATTTTAAACCTTTTTATTTTAGCCCCATTGCCACGAAAGCCTAAAGCTTATTGAAAAGCTCTCAAGTCTAAAGAACACTTCCTCACTGGGGATTGAACCTGTTCAATACAGTGCCATACCAGCCATTGGTTTCCATCACATGCAATTGCATTTTGGGTTAACAACACACTATTATCTCCCAACAAATAAACTGTTTAAAACAAACCTAAGAAGAGTTTCTATACTACCAGCAAACTATGCTTGTTAAGCTTTTAATACTATTCAAAGTGTGTGGTTATAGGATTTTACATTTTATATAAATGGATCAATAAGGTTGATAGGAAGTTATGGTATCAATTCATGCTCCTGTTTGTATTATTCCTCTAGGTGAAGATCATGGCCTTGTTTGATGACATTGCTCAGTTCTTAAGGAAGTTTAGACTCCAGGAAGGGTCTCCTCCAGATGACCGCCTCTACTACGCTGTAGATTTAGGTCTGCGTAATAGTCTGATGGACGATTACACACTTCTGGACATCATACCATTAGGTTGGCATCAAAATGAGCCTAATTATGGGAAAACTGGTCTTAATGCATGTGCGTAAAGTGTCTTCCGCAAAGGGTAATCAGGGATGACACTTACCGCCTAGACTGGATTTTCTTTTAGAAGAGACTTACTTTAAATGAAAAATTCCATAAAAGTAGATAGTGTAGCCCCTAATAAGCCTGTGCAGACTGCGCAGGATTATCTAAGAAGACACTTGAAACTTATTCATTAAGCCCAGTTTTCCCAGAACATTGTTTGAATATTAATTACTGTTCATTATTTAGGTATGATTGTTGATCAAACTGGCACAGGTTGTCTTAATGAATTATCCACTAGTGCATGATTTATATATTAATGTAATAACTTTATTTCCAAAATCATACAGGATTGTATTTGTATAGTAATTTTAATTTTTGGTATTCTGCCATTATTTTATTACAACTAGTTATGTAATTCCTGACAACCTATGGTGTTACTGACATCACAGCTCACCATGTAATAATTAAGTGTTTTACAATATAATAAGTACAGAATGTATTCCCACTATGAATTGAATTGCGGTCCAACAAATCCCTTTTGCTTTTAATTGACTTCTGTTTTATTGAAATGTTTTTAAACGTTTTTGTTCGGGCTAATTATTTGGCAGTTGGCCTGTAGTTGTCAGTTTTTATTGTTTATCATAAAATCCAGCCAATTCTTTTGTAAACATTGCATTTTCTAAGCAAAACATTTTTCTAGCCAATTCTTAAGATTCTATGGTTCTTGTCAGCATATATATTGTTATTAACCTGCACAAAGTTGTTAGACCTGCACTCATCTACAGAATGCTTTAATTTTGTGTTTTTTTAGCTCACATGTCACGAAGTGACACTGTGAGCTTATGTGATGGTGTGATGTCTGGCGTCCGTCATGCTTGCGTGCGTCCATCAACAATTTGTTTGTGTAGACTGTAGAGGTCATAGTTTTCATCCAATCTTTATGAAATTTGGTCAGAATGTTAATCTTGATGAAATCTGGGTTGGGATTGTATTTGGGTCATCTGGGGTCAAAAACTAGGTCACTTGGTCAAATAATAGAAAATCCTTGTGTAGACAATAGAGGTCACAGTTTTTATCCAATCTTTATGAAATTTGGTCAGAATGTTTATCTTGATGTAATCTGGGTTGGGATTGTATTTGGGTCATCTGGGGTCAAAAACTGGGTCACTAGGTCAAATCATAGAAAAACCTTGTGTGGACAATAGAGGTCAAAGTTTCCATCAGATCTTTATGAAACTTTGTCAGAATGTTTATCTTGATGAAATCTGGATTGGGATTGTATTTGGGTCATATGGGGTCAGAAACTAGGTCACAAGGTCAAATCATAGAAAAACCTTGTGTAGACAATAGAGGTCATAGTTTCAATCTGATCTTAATGAAATATGGTCAGAATGTTTATCTTGATAATATCTGATTTTGGATCATATATGGGTCATCTGGGGTCAAAAATTAGGTCACGTGGCTGATTCTAGTAAAACCTTGTGTAGATGATAGAGGTCACAGTTTTCCTTATGTCTTAATGAAATTTTGTCAGAATATATTAATTGATGAAATCTGGCTTGGGATTGTATATGGGTCATCTGAGGTCATAAAGTAGGTCATCTAGTCAAATCATAGTAAAACTTCCTGTAGACAATATACCAGTTTTCCTCAGATGAGCGATCTAGGGCCATCTTGTTTTTTTTTAGCTATGGTCCTGAAATTTGGCCAATTTGTACTTCATGATATAGCTAGCCATAGTCTGATAGAATTTAAGTTGATGTAGCAAGGTAAGTCAGGTGAGCGATTCAGGGCCATCATGGCCCTCTTGTTTTTATAAATGAATATGCTGGTAGATTTTTAGGGGAGGAAGACCCCTGTAAATTTTGTCATCGAACAGTAAAGGTCACAGGGGAATGAAATGTTAACAAAATCTCTCAACAACTGTACATACTGATGACTCGGACATGCATGTTTTACAAACATCTCTTGTTTCCAGTTAAAGATGAATCATCTGCAGCAGAAATAAAGATAAAGCAACCTGAACTCGACCACAACCTCACCGAGTTTGTCAAAAGGAAAACAAAAAGTATACTAGTTCTGCATTTTGCCTCAGAGCATGGCATGCCTCAAGATTTTGTCCTGGAGTTCTTAAGTGACGGATATTTTGAGCTGGATACAAAAATATCTGATGTGTTAGATGACGTCAGTACCCCAAAGTTAGAAGAGGTTAAAGAGAGAGGAGAAAACAAGTGGAAGTTCAGAGAATTTGTACAGTCGTTTACATGGAAGGTTTCAAAAGTCCTTGATAACTCACAGGAATATATACAGGTAAGTATTCATTTTCAACTGAAGAATATACACAATCTTAACATTTGGTGGACTAAACTCAATTTTAACTGCTTGACAGATATTGCACAATTTTTCACAGCTGAAGAAGCTTCATGTGTAGGTGATCGTAAAGTAAAGAATTCTGGCTACACAATTTTAGCTGAATCATTTTGCCTACATAGACTGTATATGAAAAAAAAACTGGTGGCCATTCCTTTTTAACTGGATGATGACAACAACATTGTTGAGATGATTGTAAAAGGAAAATGTTTAGCTGCAAGAAAGTTTGTATGGTCGGATAAAAATTTAAATGTTTATAAGGTTCACAATTGGAGCTAAATATGGACTCAGTTTTCATACTTTTTAAAAATTAAATTTATTACCAATATGTGTAAACATTCTTTACAATAATGACTGTCAAATACAGTTATTTATCAAACAGTGTAGGAGTTATACAATTCCTCTTTGTCTATTTTTTTTATATAATTACATATTCAATTCTTTAACAGTTTCCTAAAAACCTGTTGTTGTTTTAGAAAATTTCGCTGTTTAGTAGCTGGTTTGTGTACACTTTGGTTGATAAATCAAGTATTTATTTTTTTAGGACAAAGTCCAGTATTTCCAAAGAGTTGGAAAGCTTGAGTTTGAGATGTACGGCATCCTGCAGTTGTCCAGTGTCCCCATAGAGACTGAGATACCAGTCCTGCCCACCATCAGCCTGGAGTGCCAGTGCAAGATACTCGAGTATGTTGTCCTTGTTATTGTGAGCTAAAGCATAAACATATTATTGCACATTTGTTTTTCCTATTATTGGGTCACCTGAGGACATCCTGCTCATGTTGAGCTTTTGTGATCGCCTTTTGTCCGTCTTTTGTGGTGCGTTACCATGTGAACAATCTAGAGGCCACATTTTTTGTCCATCTTCATGAAACTTGGTCAGAACATTTGTCCCAAATCTTGCCTGATTTTAAAACTGTGTCAGATGAGGTAAAAAAAACAAGGTCACAAGTTGAATAAAATAAAAGGCCTGTGAACATTCCGGGTATTAATTCTTTTATACAATCTTCATGAAACTTGGTCAGAACACTTGACTTATTATGAAAATGGTTTCAGTCCATTGAAAAACATGGTCCCCTGGGTCTAAGTTTTCCTTATATGGCTGTCATGAAACCTTGTGAACACTCTTGAAGTCACTTTTGTTGTGCATGAAATGAAATCTTAATGAAACTTGATCAAAACAGTCATGTGTTTTAATGATATCTCAACTGTGTTTGAAATTGTTTCGGGTCTGTTGAAAAACATGGCCACCAGGGGGATGGGCACTTTTCCTTATATGGTTATAGCGAAACCTTGTGAACACTCTAGAAGTTACTTTTTGTGTGCAATCTTCTAAAACTTGCTCAGAATATTTGTTCAAAAGATATCTTAGCTGAGTTCGAAAATAGTTCTGTTTCGGAAGGGGGCAGTGCAGTTTTCCTTTTATGGCAAAAGTGAATCCCTGTGAACACTCTTAAACTCGCATGTGTTGTCATATAATCATAAAACTCATCCAGAACCTTTGTTCTAATGATATCTCTGCTGAGTTAGAAAATGGTTTTGGACCATCGGAAAACATGGTTGCCAGGGGATGGGGCAATTTTCCTAATATGGCTATAGCAAAACCTTTTAAACACTCTAGATGTCACATTTTCTTCCAATCTTCATTTAACTTGGTTAGAACATTTGTTAAAATGATATCTTGGCCGAGTGTTAAAATGGATCTGGTTTATTAAAAAATATAACTACATTTGGGTGAGGCATTTTTCCTTATATGGTTAAAGTGAAACTTGGTGAATACATTCGAAGTCACATGTTTTGACCAAATAAGCATGAAACTTGATCAAAATCATCTGTTGTTATGGTATTTCATCCGCGTTTAAAAATGGTTCCAGGTAAATAGCAAGGTCAGAAGACACGTTTAGTATACATACATCACAAAAGCTTCTTAAGATTTGTTTGGTTACTTTGGTTCTCAGATGATCGACATAGGTCATTAAGCCCCTTTTTGTAATAGACATATTATAGTTAATCGGTTTTGTTTAATCCCCAAAGATGAAGTATTGATGCATCTTATGTTTAATTGGTTTATATATTCTGCTTGATATTCATTTACATGCAAATCATATTCTGTGTAAAACACATGCCTTAAAATATCGTATTGGTGAGCTTTGATCGTAAAGAATTTGCTTATCTTAAACGAATTACTAGTAATTATGAACACTATTCACCCTGTTTATTACCCATATCTTGTGAAACTAACCCATGCCATTTGTTCATTAATATCTTGGACAAATTTAGAACCGGATGATGTGGGACAAAAAATAGGTCACTGGTTCAAGATTGAAACAAAAGCTTGTTTCCTCTTTGTTTGTCTTCTTTTAACATTCTTATGCCATCTGTTTCAATGTTCCAACCACAGACAAGACTCCAAAACTGTGTCTTGCGGTTGATAAACTTGGTCACGTGGTCATAAGGAAAAAATCATGAAACTTATTCAAAACATGTGTGCAAGTCAGAAGTGGTATTTGGATCAGTTATAAACTAGGTAATCTAGGGTATGAAGAATAATTTTTAAAAGTTAGCTATGTACATGTAATGTGATTAATTTCTTCATAAAAAGGCTAAAGGAACATAAGTCGGATTCTAACACGAGTTCTTATATATTTGGGCAATCCGTGTTATAATTTTATTGAACAATGTTTGCATGTAGGGGACTTCTTATTGAGAAGATTTACAACCCTTGTTAGTTCGTATTTTAATTTATATAAATTCTTAATATGTGTTATTATTTATATAAAACATATTTTTTTTTATGTCCCCCAGTCTATACGGGGGGACATATTGTTTTTGCCCTGTCTGTTTGTTGGTTTGTTGGTTTGCACAAGCTTTAACACATTTTGAGTGTTGAAAGGTCAAGGTCATCCTTCAAGGTCAAAGGTCAAACATATGGGTCAAAATCGCTCAAAAGGGACATAGTGTTTCTCAAACACATCACTTGTTTATTTATGAAAATTAACAATTAGGGCATTACAGTATTAAACTTTGTTCATCGTTTAGTATCATAATATAAATATTGTGTTGTGACATGAACAATTTATCAATTTCTTAATGCCTGACACACCCCACCCCATGTTAAATACAAGTGCTAACCAGAAATGCATATTAAGCATGAAGTTATACCCAATTTAGTCCTGCTTTACATTCCGTTGCTATGTTATTGAATTGCATGTTATTTTTATGTTAATTTAACAGGATTGAAGAGATTTGGGCATGCGGTCATCTGTATGGAAAGCTGACACTCTTTCTTGACAAACCATTAAGCATCCCCAGCCAGACGGAAATTGAATTACTTCTGAAAGAGTACAACTACACGTATGGTTATATTTCTGTCGAATCGTCCTCGGCAGACCATGGAAAATGTTTTGGTCCAATTGCATGTGGCCACCTTTTGTGGGGTCAAAAACAAAATGCAAACGATCCAAAAAACAGTCATGTTAGCTTCTCACTGGGCTGTTTCGTAAACATTAAAAAAGCTAACGAATCCGCGAGCGCAGACATTTATGCAATTTCATGTGGACATTGTCTTGAAGACTGCATAAATGACGTGTATCAAGGAACTGATAAATCACCCTTTGGACAGAAAACATATTTGCTTAATAAATATCATTTTTATGATATTGCTGCCATTCAGGTCACCAAATCTGTAGATGAATGTACAGGTTTGCTTTACCAATCTGGGCGTGTAAAAGAGGTTCCATGGGGTATTTGGAAGAACCATCAACCTATTCTTTGTCAAGAAGTATACAAGTACGGAAGTCAAACCATATATACTAGTGGTATTGTAGTAAGCACAGATATAATTTCAAAGGATGTTGCAAAAGATGTTGCTGAGAAAATACAACAGTTGAGTGCAAATAATGCTGCAGGAAACACAAGTGCATCTTTATGTCAGATTCTTGTTCAGCCTAAAGTGAATGTCGACAATGGTGAGTTTTCAAAGTAAACAACATTGTTATTTGTTAGGTAATGTGGAGGCAAATACGCGTTTGGACACTGAATATTACATATTGTATGATGTGAAACATTTATTTGAGAATTGATTTTTTTTTTTTCAGAAAATAATTAAGATAATTGGACAAGCACATGTCTTTTTAGCTCACCTGAGCACAAGGTGCTCATGTTGAGCTATTGTGATCGCCTTTTGTCCGTCGTGCGTCGTCCGTCGTGTGGCGTCAACATTTACCTTGTTAACACTCTAGAGGTCACATTTATTTTCCAATTTTCATGAAACTTGTTCAGAACATGTGTCCCAATTAAAGCTTGGACGAGTTCGAAAATGGTTCCGGTTGGTTGAAAAACATGGCTGCCAGGGGGCGTGGCAGTTTTCCTTATATGGCTATAGTAAAACCTTGTTAACACTCTAGAAGTCACATTTATTGTCCAATCTTCATGAAACTTAGTTAGAACATTGATAATGATATCTTGGACGAGTTTGAAAATGGTTCCAGTTGGTTGAAACACATGGCTGCCAGAGGCAGTTTTCCTTATGTGGCTATAGTTAAACCTTGTTAACATTCTAGAAGTAACATTTTTAGTCCAATCTTCATGAAACTTGGTCGGAACATTTGTCCCAATAACATCTTGGACAAGTTGGAAAATGGTACCGGTTAGATGAAAAACATGGCCGCCAGGGGTCGGGGCAATTTTCCTTATATGGCTATAGTAAAACCTTTTTAACACTCTAGAAGTCACATTTATTATCCAATCTTCATGGAACTTAGTCAGAACATTTGTTCTAATGATATCAGGGATGAGTTTGAAAATGGTTCTGGTCTGTTGAACAACATGGCCTCCAGGGGGCATGGCATGTTTCCTTATCTGGCTATAGTAAAACCTTGTTAACACATAAGAAGTCATATTTATTATCCAATCTTTATGAAACTTGATCAGAACATTTGTTCTAACAATAGCTCGGCTGAGTTTGAAAATGGTTATGATTCATTGCAAAACATGGCTGCTGGGGGCGTGGCAGTTTTCCTTTTATGGCTTTAGTGAAAACTTGTTGACGCTATATAAGCCACATTTATTGGTTAATCTTCATGAAACTTGGTCAAAACATTTGTCCCAATGAAATCTTGGCAGAGATTGAAACAGGGTCATATGAGCTCAAAAACTATGTCACTAGGTCAATGATAAAAAACATGTTAAAGGCACTTTTTTGGTCCAATCTTTATGAATCAGAGTGCATTTTTTCAGAATAAGGTGAGCACCTTAGGGCCCATGGCCCTCTTGTTAACGTACAAACCATAAATTAGTGTCTGCACAACGTGAACAAGTTGCATTTCACCACTGTTGTAGCAGTTTTTATTAATATTTTAGTTGAATTGACACTTGTCATATTCTATCAATTGTCTATATACAGGGAAAAGATTCTCGGAAGAAGGAGACAGTGGTTCTGTAATCTGCATGGAGGACCCCAACTCAGATACTGTGCAGGTGTTGGCGTTACTGATTGGTGATTACCAAAGTAAACCGGAACAAACATACATCTGCTCATACGGCAGTAATTTTGCAACCTTGATTGAAGAACTGGAAAGGGAACATAAAATTGAAATAACACCAGGTATATTAACCTTTCTTGTTTTGACACATTAGGTTTGATGGTATGACTTTTATGTTAAGTTTTAACTTAACTGGGTGGATCTCGCTCAAACTTGCCCACTTGAATGACCTGAATAAGTAGATTATCTGATGTGTCAGAAAGGAATTTTGGCTGAGCCGAGTTTTGACAGAATTATTACCCTAAGTCTGTTTTGTTTCCATTTTGGAATAAAGAGCCCCACAATTGTGTGTCTTCAACTATTCTTTAATTTTAGGGTGGATCTCGCTCAATTTTACAGTTGAATGACCTTTATGTGTAGATTAATTGAAAGAAATTTTGACATGTTTAGGCAGAATAATAATCAATAATTTTGTATTTGTTCCCTCTATAGAATTCTGTTTTTAACTCTTCTAATTTCTTTGGTAGATTTTGCTAGTATTGTCACTGTTGAATGACCTTCAAGAGCAGATTGGCGTCAATGAAGGACATTTTACTGCGACCTATTTTGGCTAACATGTGATGTGGTGGCATCACAGTCTGTGACACATATTTAGTGTACCGATTGTTTGGCATGGAATTTTAACAGAATAGTCCTACCATGTTAAATGGACAGGCGATGTATGCCTGCAAGAAACTTTATCTATAAAAATGGTTCATCCCTTAAAACTAAAACCTTCAACATGTTACTTTCAGAGAAGTAAGATACTTATGCTCCCCATATA
>VMBQ01008434.1:16178-36273 GCA_007657795.1 Dreissena rostriformis
GGATGATTTTTAGCTCAGCTGTTTTCGAAGAAAACCTGAGGTATTGTCATAGCCCTCTCGTCCTTCCGCGTCGTCATCGTCGTCGTCGTCCGAAAACTTTAACATTGGCCATAACTTTTGCAATATTGAAGATAGCAACTTGATATTTGGCATGCATGTGTATCTCATGGACCTGCACATTTTGAGTGGTGAAAGGTCAAGGTCATCCTTCAAGGTCAAAGGTCTTTTTTTTTTCACGTGTATCTCATCGACCTGCACATTTGGAGTGGTGAAAAGGTCAAGGTCAATGATGACCTTCAACGTCAAAGGCAAAAAAACACAAAATCCAAGCACCCACTGCTGAGCGTTGGCACCCGCTATGCGGTGCTCTTGTTCGCAGAGTTATGGCCCTTTGAAAATTTCTATAAACTGAACATGTAGTGCAATTCTTGTCCAGGCTATTTCTCCCCAACTACTCACTGGAATTCAATGAAGCTTTATGGGAAGCTTAACTACCTTGAGGAGATGCGCATGTTATTAGTGGGTTCTGGTTAGATGATTTATTTAGAGAGTTATGGCCCTTTGAAATTTATAAGTTGCTAAACCATCCATCGTATTATTTTGTCCATAGTTATGCCCCTCAAGACGTTTCCTTTTATCTGAATTTATAGTGCAATATTGTGACAAAAAAACACTTTGGGGAGTATCACCCGTCTCCGACGGTTTCTTGTTTTAAATGTAGTTACTCAGTTCATACTATAACAGTAGAGTTTAATGGTTGAGTTCATGAAATACAAAGCTACTGCTACACAAGTGTCTTGTCTTTTACAGCTTGCGGACAGCAAACCTAAAGAAAGGACCGTGTTTTCGCTTATTGAGATTGTGGATCTATCTGCTGGATTATCTACACTAACAATAGATTTTAGCTCACCTGAATACAGAGTACTCAAAGGGAGTTATTGTGATCACCGTATGTCCAGCGTTCGTCGTTGTGCGGTGTGCGTGTTCAATTGTTAGCTCGTAACCACTCTAGAGACCGCATTTTAAATCCAATCTTGAGGAAACTTGGTCAGAATATTTATCATGACAATATATAAAGTTCGAATCTGGGTCTCGTTCATCCAAAAACAGGGTCAAATCTAAGAAAATCCTTGTTACCACTACAGAGCCAACATTTATGACTCAATCGCAATGGCACTTCGTTAGAACGTTAATCTTGAAGAAATCTATACCGAGTGTGAATCTGGGTCATGTGCGTAAAAAACTAGGTCACATTGTTAACTCCTATGAAGACCTTGTTACCACTAAAGAGGCCATATTTATGACTCAATCTTGATAAAACTGGGTAAGAATGTTTTTCTTGATATTTTGTTGGCCGATTTTTTAAATTTGGCCACGAGCGTTCAAACGCTATGTCACAAGGTCAAATCTAAGAAGCAACCTGTTACCACTCTAGAGGCCACAATTATGACTTAATCTTGATGAAACTTGGTCAGAATGTTTATTTCGAAAATATCCGGACCGAGTTCAAATCTAGGTGCGTACACAAACTAGGTCCTAAAACTCAAATAAAAATAAAACCTTGTTACCACTGTAGAGTCCACCTTAATGACTTAATGAATCTTTGTTAGAATGTTTATCTGGACTAAGTATAGATCGAGATCGAATCTTGGTCACAAGATCCAAAATCTTCTTCATCAAGCCACAGTTTATAAAAAAGTGTTACCTCTCTATAGGCCCCATTTATGACTTAATATTTAAGATACTTGCTCAGAAGGTTTATCTTGACATTATCTAGGCCAAGTTCGAATCTGGGTCACGGACGTTTAAAAACCAGGTCACCAGATCAAATCTTAGTAAAACCCTGGTATCACTTAATAAAAGACAACAATGACTTGTTCTTGATTTAAATTGGTCAGAATGTTTTTATGCCCCCGCTATGGTGGCATATAGCAGTTGAACTGTCAGTCCGTCTGTGATTCCGTCCGAAAACTTAAACATTGGCCATAACTTTTTGCAATATTGAAGATGGAAACTTGATATTTGGCATGCATGTGTATCTCATGGAGCTGCACATTTTGAGTGTTGAAAGGTCAAGGTCATCCTTCAAGGTCAAGGGTCAAAAAACAAAATCCAGGGGAAGTAACAAGCTTTAAAGGGAGATAATTTCTATTTATCATTTGGCAGGTACAGATCATTTTCACAAGGGAAGTTATCATTTTTAAAGGGATATATTATTTATTTTTTTAATTCAAAAAAGGGGGCATTGTGTTTCTGACAAACACATCTCTTGTTCTTGACATTTTCCAGTCTGAGTTGGAATCTGGGTCACTTGCGTCAAAAAACTTCATGTCACTAGGTTAATTCTAAGAAAAAACATTTTACCACACCAGATGCCAAATGTATGATTCAATCTTGATGAAACTTGGTCATAGTGCTCATTTTCGCAATATCTAGGCTGCTAATCTAGGCCACGTGCATAAAAAACTTGTTCACCAGGTCTCATCTTAAAAAAAGCTTGGTACCAGTCTAGATGCCATATTTATGGCTCTATCTTAATGAAACCTGGTCCGAACGTTTATCTTTACAATTCTAAGGCAAAGTTTGAGTCTTTGTCTAGAAACTAGGTCACCAGGTCAAATCTAAAACAAGCATTATTTTTCTAGTGGAAACATTAATGACTTAAGCTTGATGAGCTTGGTCAGAATGTTTATCGTGACAATATATAGGCCAAGTTGGAATCAGGGTCAGATGCGTTTTAAAATAAGGTCACCAGGTCAGATCTTAGAACACCTGTAACCACTGAAGACCACATTTATGACTCAGTCTTGTTGATACTTTGACAGAATGTTTATATTGACAATATAAAGGCTATATTTAAATGTGAGTAAGTAGGGTCAAACACGAAATCACCTGTTCAAGTCTTCATTAGGTGGTGTCAGTTGACTCCGGTGAGCGCTTTAGGGCCATCATGGCCCTCTTGTTGAATTTGTGAATGCAATGATGTGTAAAGCAATCACTTTCATTTTGCTCGCAGATGGTGTTCTTATGAAATTCATGAATTTTTATACGGCCGGTAAAAACGGGGACATATTCTTTGAATACCTGCAGCGGACGGGTGGTCGGGCACCCTCCAGGTGTGTTAGGATGCGATGAAGCTTGAAACGTAATGGCATGGACCTATGACATAATTATTAATGTGTATATTCATTTTATTTAGTTGTTTAAGCATATTTTAATGTTTCATTATTATGCCCCCGATAGGGTGGCATAAAGCAGTTGAACTGTCAGTCCGGTCTGTCTGTGTGTCCGTCCAAAAACTTTAAAATTGGCCATAAGCTGCACATTTTTGTTGTGAAAGGTCAAGGTCATCCTTCAAGGTCATCTTCAAGGTCAAAGGTCAAAAAACAAAATCTAAGGGAAGTAACAAGCTTCAAAGGGAGATAATTTCTATACCTGCCAAATGATAAATATAAATTTTATTTCAAAGAGGCGCAGTAGGGGGCATTGTGTTTCTGACAAACACATCTCTTGTTTTTAGTCGTATTATGTGATAAATTGTATATTTTGGGATTGTGGCTTTAGTCTTTTGAACTGCTTGCATCATTGTGTGTGCATATGCTCACCCAAAGTCATATTATTCACCAATTGAAAACATTTTGTTCGCCAGCATTTTGCCTATCTTATATGTTATTTTCCTTTTTTGGCAAGAACTTTATTTAAAGCTAAAATCAAGGTGAACATTGTCAACAATTTAGACCGATATTCGAACATCTGATTACATGGTATAAATAAGGTTTTAGCTTCATTTATACCCTGAAAAGGGCAGTTTTCGATTGTGTGGACGCCGTTGAAAATTTAAAGACCAGTTGACGAGTGACGTCACGCGCACCTGCAAAGTTTAGACTCCGCCCACTGGTTGGCAAAAAGAGGTGGAATTCATATCTATAAGCGCATATAGAGGTTTACATAATCATGTTATTGTTTTAGTTTTCTTAGATATTCATGCACTATATCAACTATAATGTTTCTTATTATGTCTGAATAAAACATTAGCATGAAAGGAAATGCATTTTTGGAACGATTATATTGTAGTTATTATTTGTTTTTACTGACAACGAACTCGGGAATGGAACACAATCTACGAGCTCGGTATGCGGTTACCACAAAAATCTCTCTACTTGGCACATCTTCGTGACCTTTTTTAGAACACAAATACTAAGAAATGGAAATTCGTTCAGAATAAATTAAATTTAACGAACGAACACACATAAGGATGAAAACAAACAACAAATAGATCGATTTTATGTACGCAACATATACTAACTGATTTGAACCTATATATGTCTGCAAACACTAATATAGCTTGTTACACATTAAATAAATCCTCTTGATAAATGTAATTGTTTTTATTTAATTGTTCACAACAATTTTGACACTCTTTGTTTCAGCATGTTTAACCTGGAGTTTAATTGCCGCTTTGTTCATCACAAACCGATTATCTCGTTATGATCGGATACTGTCCAGACAATACAAAGAAAACAGGGTGTCATAAACCACATGTGGTGTCTGGACCGTCTGGTCATTAAACACAATTTATGATACCTCTCTTGATGTCATCTCTTGGTATATTGAGCAGTCATTTAAGCCAAATTTAACAGCCAAAGTACTTAGCAGTCAGTTTAATAAAATATTTTAACGTATTTAAAAATATAAGACATTTCTCCGAAATGGATTTACAGGATGTATAAAGTGTAAAGATATTAGCCAGTTTTATCGTAATAATAAAGTGTTTAATAACTATACATTTAAAATATTGTACACATTTTCTGCTACACAGTTAACGTATTTAACGGGTACTGGCAAATGTAAACTCCGTTATTTTAATACGTGTACAGATTTACGATACTGCCGTGTACGATCGAAACACCACCATGAAACCAAGCAATCACGTTTGATCACAATAGGGGTAAAATACACTTGCGAAAAATAAAATAAATATATAGTCTTTTATATATGAAACCAAACATCCATATTATATAGATTTATGGTTTCATATATAAAATGCTAGATTTGTATCACTCATTATCACTAGTAAAGTGATTTCAATATACATGAAAAGACAGTTCAATTTGCATAATATGCTGTTTTTTTCCATATGTATGCTCATATTTAATAATAATGTCATTCAATGTAAACGAAACGAAAATTCATTCAATGCAAGATAAAATTACCATAACATTTAAAGATTGTAATGAATTCCGGCCTTTTTAGGGCTTTGTTTTATAATTGATTCAATGCACCTCTTACACTTTCGATCGCTGATTAAAATTAACAATATCACATCCACACCACTTAAAATTATTATCAAATTATTATTTTGGAAATATTATTTATTAAGGTCTTACTATAAAAAAGAATACAGTAAATGTATAGTTTTGTGTTGTGGAATTGTCAGTGTTGAGTCTTCCGACCACCTTTACTCTGATGCTAATAACTAATTAGTATTTTTATAAAGAGGAAATTATATTTATGAATTTACATTTATTGGTACTAAATTGCAATATTATTCAGGTGTTTTAATGTTTGTTTCGGATTTATTTATCAATTTATTGACTTAACAAAAGCCCTTTATATATGTTATACGTTGCTGTAACCAGTGCTTTTTGCCAACCAGTCAGTGCGCATGCGCGGAAAATCCCGAATGTAAACAATAACATTCAACTGGTCTAAATGGTCTTTTATTGGAAGCAATGACATGTACTGTTAACTATGACTTTGAACTAACACTAGTAATAGTGATACTCAATTTATTTTAAGAAAATGTAATTTTCATTATGGGTAAAGCTTAATAAATTTTCTTGTATTTGTTAAATATTTGTTAAAATATTGATGTTTTAATATCCTTACAGCATGTTTGTGTGGCTTTAAGATTACTTTTGTAAAGGGTGGACTAATTAAAAGTTGGATATTTGACGCAATAAATTAAATAAGCAGTGAAACAATTGAATACAATTATTCTATTATGTTGCAACCAAAACATCTACGTTAATAGACTTTCTCCGGAATCGGCTAGATTTTAATAAAACCCACTAATGTTTGGGTTTAAACAAAGGTCACGCATTAAAGTGACACTTCACGATTTTTATATGTGTTAAATTGTAATATATTGATAAAAGTATGTTAAAATAACACTAAATAGGCAAGAAAAATTATACCTTGAAGACGAATTTCATAAAATTTCATAATTTCATAAAATGCAGTAAAGACAAATAAGCGACCCGAGCCTATTGTGATGAAGATATTTTGTACATATTTTCCTACAATAACCGAAGCATTCGTCTTTTTATTAGCTCACATTTATTGTCCAATCTTCATGAAACTGGGTCAGAATATTTGTCCCAATAATATCTCAGCTGAGTTCGAAAATGGTTCCGATCCGTTGAAAAACATGGCAACCAGGGGGCGGGGCAGTTTTCCTTATATGGCTATTGTGAAACCTTGTTTACAATCTAGAAGTCACATTTATATTCAAATCTACATGAAACTTGGTTAGAACATTTGTTCTTATGATAGCTCAGCTCAGTTCGAAAATGGTTCCGGTTTGTAGATAAACATGGCCGCCAGGGGTGGGGCAGATTTCCTTATATGGCTATAGTAAACCTTGTTAACACTCTAGAAGTCATATTTATACCGGTAGTCCAATATTCATGAAACTAAGTCACAACATTTGTTCTTATGATATCTAGGCTGAGTTCCTTTATGGTTACAGTCTGTTGAAAAACATGGCTGCCATGGGATGGGGCAGTTTTCCTTAAATGGCTTATCAATGTACACTGTGAATGAAAGTTATGCCTGTTGTGATATTTATGATCTCCATGCAGTCATCTGAATATTAATTCTGCCGATAAGATATACAGTTAAATTGCACAAAAAAAAGTTATTTATTAGTGTTCCTTTCTGAAGAGGATTATTATGATGATGATTGGTCGGGGATGAACTGCAACAAGCATGTTTTATGCCATCTGAATACCCTTTATTTAATATTCTCAAAATTTCAAGTAGTAATATTTATTTTCCAGAAAATTACTTAGGGGAGAAACAACTGTTTATAACGCTCACAACTAAAAACATGTATTTATTATTTTTGCCTGAAATTAAATGCTTAATTTAATTTAATTCCATTTAATTTTAGTCATGTTTATGTATTGACAGTAATGTGAAACTCCTTTTTATTATAGTTTAAATGGGTCAATACTTTGTCATCGTGTGTATTAATTCCGATTTAAAGTTTGCAACATAAAATACTAAGTTCAATGCGGGGAATCACGTGGTCAGAGTTGAGAAAAAATGGCCGCCGATCTCTCGCTTCGATGCCGAAATTGAGTGTTCAAACAGGTACATCTACCTTATTACCAACTTGTTTTTAATCGGATGACGCCAAAGAAAGGGCCAGCCGGAAGCGGCTTCAGCGAGTATCAACCGTTTTCCTCTGTTTGGTCTGAGTGTGGAGAATACGCATGGAATATTTCGCGATTTCCTGAACCTTCAATTGGCATTGAACACGGCAAAAAATAATATCACTGTTTTCACACTAATTAGCACTGTTTAAGTACCAGTTGTTAGTGTGGACGCATTTTGGTTGACAAAAAATGGATAACTCGATTGCTCATGGCGTTATTTTCAAGGTAAACTTGAGTTTCGATTGGTTTGGCGATTGATATTGAGCACGGACATGGCCCTTATACACGGACAACTTCTTGAACAACGCACATGTCAAGGAATACTGTTTTCTCAGCCCAATAAGTTTAAAACAACCTCGCATTGGCATGTTCTGGTACATGAAGCGATACGTATATAATGTAACGGTACTGTAAATGTTAGTTTCGTATATTATTCCGATTAAAAACAAGTAGGTAATAAGGTAGATGTACCTGTTTGAACACTCAATTTCGGCATCGAAGCGAGAGATCGGCGGCCATTTTACTCAACTCTGACCACGTGATTCCCCGCATTGTAAGTTGCACGTCTATATTTGGATATAGCACCTAGAACAGGTGCAACACGCACGCTTTTTATGCGTAGAACTTGATTGACGACAGCAACAATTTCGCGCTCTTATTAAAGCATGGGTTTTGCATGGCGTACATGTATAGTAAAAGGTGAACCCTGTAAATGCGTACGAAGGGACTTGAAGCAGCAAATATAATCACGTGGCTTTAGAAAAACGGTGTTAATCAGTTTTATAAATGGACATGATGAAATATACATGAAGTGGAATAAAATTGCTACCGCGTCAATATGTTAAAGGTTGTTGTTTTCACAACTTGCTCGCCATAAGGATTTGATTGCTCACCCTTTGCTTTTAACTTTTCATAAGTAACAAGTGTTATCCCCCGCCAAAGGCGGAGGGATATAGAATCGGCGTTGCATAAAAGATATCGACATGAAGCTTCATGGGTTTATATATATCAATGAGTTAAGTTGCGGGGAATATCAGTTCAACGAATTTGCTTGTTTACAGTTAAAAGTTGTGATGATGTTGCCCGACATTGTCTTTAATGTTCTGTATTAATTACCGATTTCTATTACGTAAATGATAAAACTGCAATTACGTGTTAATTTGTCTGCGGTAAACGCTTACTTCATTGACCGACGTCAATCAAAAATAATAGTTGCCAGTTAACCCCGCCCTAATAAGCATTCTCATGACCGATTGGATGGTGAACATCACAATTTGGCGACTAGAAAGTTATCTGAGAATTTCTCGTCACGCATCTGTGTCAGCACACGTGACTATGTAATGTGGCTTGAATATTGGATGCGCGTGTGTAGATCAGAAGTTTATTTACAGGTCGTCCTTCGTCTTCCAGACAATTTTAAGAACGGACCTGCCCCTGTGACCTTTCAGGGAATATTTTTTACTCCGGCTGCCCGGGTATTCGCCAAAGAAATAATTATGATCCAAATAGACCCGTGAACGGTGGCCCATGAGACCCTATTGTGTGCTGGTAGACAACTGAAAGTCAATTCATGTATTGTTGCCTTTAACAGGACAAGGTTACTCTGCCAAGGGAGTGCTGACAATTAACAAAGACCTTCTTTCCGATCTTCGCGCGCTGCGCCGCCTTTATGGCCTCTCTAGACGTCACCAGCCGTCGACTCGAACCCCAGAACGGTTTCCCCAGCACGTTGAGCATACTGAATTCCGCCGTCCTGGGACACTCTCATTATCTTCATAAGGCAACCCCCTCGAAGCCCTGGTCTGCATCTCTTTCCCAGGTCTGCATCCTCCGNTATTTTCCAGAAAATTACTTAGGGGAGAAACAACTGTTTATAACGCTCACAACTAAAAACATGTATTTATTATTTTTGCCTGAAATTAAATGCTTAATTTAATTTAATTCCATTTAATTTTAGTCATGTTTATGTATTGACAGTAATGTGAAACTCCTTTTTATTATAGTTTAAATGGGTCAATACTTTGTCATCGTGTGTATTAATTCCGATTTAAAGTTTGCAACATAAAATACTAAGTTCAATGCGGGGAATCACGTGGTCAGAGTTGAGAAAAAATGGCCGCCGATCTCTCGCTTCGATGCCGAAATTGAGTGTTCAAACAGGTACATCTACCTTATTACCAACTTGTTTTTAATCGGATGACGCCAAAGAAAGGGCCAGCCGGAAGCGGCTTCAGCGAGTATCAACCGTTTTCCTCTGTTTGGTCTGAGTGTGGAGAATACGCATGGAATATTTCGCGATTTCCTGAACCTTCAATTGGCATTGAACACGGCAAAAAATAATATCACTGTTTTCACACTAATTAGCACTGTTTAAGTACCAGTTGTTAGTGTGGACGCATTTTGGTTGACAAAAAATGGATAACTCGATTGCTCATGGCGTTATTTTCAAGGTAAACTTGAGTTTCGATTGGTTTGGCGATTGATATTGAGCACGGACATGGCCCTTATACACGGACAACTTCTTGAACAACGCACATGTCAAGGAATACTGTTTTCTCAGCCCAATAAGTTTAAAACAACCTCGCATTGGCATGTTCTGGTACATGAAGCGATACGTATATAATGTAACGGTACTGTAAATGTTAGTTTCGTATATTATTCCGATTAAAAACAAGTAGGTAATAAGGTAGATGTACCTGTTTGAACACTCAATTTCGGCATCGAAGCGAGAGATCGGCGGCCATTTTACTCAACTCTGACCACGTGATTCCCCGCATTGTAAGTTGCACGTCTATATTTGGATATAGCACCTAGAACAGGTGCAACACGCACGCTTTTTATGCGTAGAACTTGATTGACGACAGCAACAATTTCGCGCTCTTATTAAAGCATGGGTTTTGCATGGCGTACATGTATAGTAAAAGGTGAACCCTGTAAATGCGTACGAAGGGACTTGAAGCAGCAAATATAATCACGTGGCTTTAGAAAAACGGTGTTAATCAGTTTTATAAATGGACATGATGAAATATACATGAAGTGGAATAAAATTGCTACCGCGTCAATATGTTAAAGGTTGTTGTTTTCACAACTTGCTCGCCATAAGGATTTGATTGCTCACCCTTTGCTTTTAACTTTTCATAAGTAACAAGTGTTATCCCCCGCCAAAGGCGGAGGGATATAGAATCGGCGTTGCATAAAAGATATCGACATGAAGCTTCATGGGTTTATATATATCAATGAGTTAAGTTGCGGGGAATATCAGTTCAACGAATTTGCTTGTTTACAGTTAAAAGTTGTGATGATGTTGCCCGACATTGTCTTTAATGTTCTGTATTAATTACCGATTTCTATTACGTAAATGATAAAACTGCAATTACGTGTTAATTTGTCTGCGGTAAACGCTTACTTCATTGACCGACGTCAATCAAAAATAATAGTTGCCAGTTAACCCCGCCCTAATAAGCATTCTCATGACCGATTGGATGGTGAACATCACAATTTGGCGACTAGAAAGTTATCTGAGAAGTTCTCGTCACGCATCTGTGTCAGCACACGTGACTATGTAATGTGGCTTGAATATTGGATGCGCGTGTGTAGATCAGAAGTTTATTTACAGGTCGTCCTTCGTCTTCCAGACAATTTTAAGAACGGACCTGCCCCTGTGACCTTTCAGGGAATATTTTTTACTCCGGCTGCCCGGGTATTCGCCAAAGAAATAATTATGATCCAAATAGACCCGTGAACGGTGGCCCATGAGACCCTATTGTGTGCTGGTAGACAACTGAAAGTCAATTCATGTATTGTTGCCTTTAACAGGACAAGGTTACTCTGCCAAGGGAGTGCTGACAATTAACAAAGACCTTCTTTCCGATCTTCGCGCGCTGCGCCGCCTTTATGGCCTCTCTAGACGTCACCAGCCGTCGACTCGAACCCCAGAACGGTTTCCCCAGCACGTTGAGCATACTGAATTCCGCCGTCCTGGGACACTCTCATTATCTTCATAAGGCAACCCCCTCGAAGCCCTGGTCTGCATCTCTTTCCCAGGTCTGCATCCTCCGTCCTCTACGCTGACATATCCGCTGTCCCGCAGCTCCCGTCCCTCTTTCGGCGATGTAGTGAAACCACTATCCACCTAAGGACAATTGCCATTCCGCTAAGTTATCCTTCCAAGTTCTGTGAGTCAGCGAAGTCAGCGGAAGAGGACGTCCGACTGGAGAGATGACGGTACTCGCTGGATAAGCAGAGCCGCCCACAGAAGTTGCCCTATCCGACGCTCCTCAGAAAATGTAGTGAAACAACTATTACCCCATGGGACGTTTATGGCGATTACGCGTAGAAGTAGGTACCGAGTGCTCTTTTAAAGTACGGAATACTGAAACATTTATAGAGAAACATTGATTTTTTTTTTACAATCGCACTTTTCTACTACATTTTCAACTTTAATCGCTAGCTGAACGATTCAATAGCCATCGGTGATTTTGGTTATCGGAAATACTAACATAACTGCTATAAGTATGAGGTCGATATAATCGGTAGTTTACATCTAATTATTTGGACTTTGCTCATATATAATATCTTGACTTTGAAATAAAGTTAAAATAAATACGTGTTTTAATTATTAATTTAAAACAAAGGTTTGAATTGTGGTTTTTGTCACTTGTTAGTCGCATATTCACCGCATGAAATTTGTGTTATTAAGTGCAAACCACACGTAATTGTTCGTAAATAAAAATTATACTACGGGAGATCACATCATATTTGTCCTCACATGGCTTATTATAATTTTATTTTTTCCCAATCAAAATATATGGAATTTAAATATTTGATTAGCACTCAGTTTTCTTTCGACACATTCAAATCACTCTTTCAGAGCCGTGTCATGCGGAAATGGGTCTTATGGCGCTTCGGCTAGCGTGGCTCAAGCCCAGTCTGCGCAATGGCACAGTCAGGTCAGGGGCTGTGCTCTCCGCGGGTCTTCAAATATGTAATTGTTTCTTATAAATGGATCATCTAAGCACACTACTTTCCGATAGAAAATTGAAGTCAAAATGTTTTATTTAAAGCTAACTGGCAAATTTCGGTAGCCTATTCAGTCTTTCAAGAACGATTTCCATACCGACTTACCTAGTACAGCAATCATTTGTTGTCAGATAATAATCGATTTCCGTCGCATCATGACACTATACTATTTCGGTAGTTTTTGTTTCCTCATCTTGAAATCAATACAGTACTGGGTTATCAACGTTTATCAATCCTTTATGTCTTCCCCGGACGATTTAGTGACCGAGTACCAACTCAAAATGCGAAGATTGCCATCGATGCGAAAAGCTGGTTGTAATAGTAATATAAGTTTTATTTAAACATATATCAAACACAATAGTATCGAAAATGATCGAAACAAAGCATGTTGTTGTTTTTTTTGTGTTGAGTTTAAACAAATATGGATAAATTATTTCCGATGGTACGATTTTTCGATTTTTCTCAATTAACAGCGCATTACTTAAAATTATGAAACAAAGATGAAATGGAATTTATATGCATATTAAAATAATGCATTTTTTTTTGCTTTACATAATGAAATAATGGTTCTATTGATCACTTAGTAAAATGGTATTGGGTTTTTCCGTTTTTCTCCCGTTGATCTGATAAGGAATCGGCTGTTATCAAAGTTGCTAAATAATAGCCTCAGCTGATGTGCTGCGCGCATGTATGTGTGTATTTCAGAGTTCTATAACAGTGAAGTCCCGCTGCGTCTTCGCGAATGCATCTATTGGCTGACATGTTCCTGTGACCTTTAAGGGAACGTAACACGCATTGAACTATGTTCATTATGGAAAATTTTATGTAAATGATACTCTTCCGCACCGCGAACTATTTCTAGGCGCGTTTGCTTGTTGAGTGTGATTTGGTGAATCGTAGTTAACTGAACAACGATTTTCAAAACACCACAGCTAAACAACTAAAATCATTTTGTAACTTCACAATAATTCAAGATATTAAATATTTTGGTATTAAATATAATTGATGTGTGAATAAGACATGTATAATACATAAAATGAATGTTCATGCTGTTGTTATTAATGTTTGTTACGAATAATAAAATAGTTTTTTCAAGACCATCATGTGCTCGATATTTTAAGTATGTGGTTAATACACACACGTTTATCTGTTTGAAACATAACCGCGACCATTTTCTGTACAAGAAAAAAATCCAAATTGTTTTATAATTAATGTTAAATGTATGTACCAAACAAATAAGTATGAACACAAACACCAACTTGATCGATCCCAATACAACTTATAATTCATAACTTTAAACCGTCTGTGTATGCAAAAACTAACATTGTTAAACATTCAATCGTTTTTTTTAATAATTGTTATCGTCTCTTAATTCAGCTGTTGCAACAATCTTGACAACCTGCGTTCGCGCATTTATAATTCGGTGTTTAAATGCCGCTAAGTCTCTTTGTTGAGCAGAAACTAATGATCTCGTTATAATTAAATACTGTTATGGCAGTTACTAACTAACAAAATGGTGTAATAAACCACAGGTGGAAGACGAATCTCTGGCTATTTAACAAAACTTATGATATTTGAGTGTCGTGTCTTGTATGTAGTATTAAGTAGTTTTATTTATGGAATTATTTAACGCAAACATACTTAATTGTAACTTTGAATACATATGTAATACTCGTATTGTTACAAATCAAAAGTCATTTGTCCAAAACAGATGATCAGAAACTATATATTGTAAACATTGTAGCCAGTTTAACCATACGTGTTTGATGTCTTTATATTTTTTATATTGTACAAATCGCTATTTCTTGTGCAAAATCTTGTGTAGACTATAGATTTCACAGTTTTCATCCAATCTTTATGAAATTTTGTCAAAATGTTTATCTTGATGAAATCTGGGTTGGGATTGTATTTGGGTCATCTGGGGTCAAAAACTAAGTCACTAGCTCAAATAATAGAAAAACCTTGTGAAGTCAATAGAGGTAACAGTTTTCATCCAATCTTTATGAAATTTGGTCAGAATGTTTGACTTGTTATACATTTTTACTTTTTAGTTCACCTGTCACGAAGTGACATGGTGAGCTTATGAGACCATGTGATGTCCGTCGTGCGTGCGTGCGTCAACAATTTGTTTGTGTAGACAGTAGAGGTCTCAGTTTTAATATAATCTTTATAAAATTTGGTCAGAATGTTTATCTTGATGAAATCTGGTTTGGGATTGTATTTGGGTTATCTGGGGTCAAAAACTAGGTCACATGGTCAAATAATAGAAAAACCTTGTGTAGACAATAGAGGTCACAGTTTTCATCCAATCTTTATGAAATGGTCAGAATGTTTAACTTGATGAAATCTGGATTGGGATTGTATTTGGGTCATCTGGGGTCAAAAACTAGGTCACTTGGTCAAATAATAGAAAAACCTTGTGTAAACAATAGAAGTCACAGTTTTCATCCAATCTTTATGAAGTTTGGTCAGAATGTTTATCTTGATGAAATCTGGATTGGGATTGTATTTGGGTCATCTGGGATCAGAAACTAGGTCACTAGGTCAAATCATAGAAAAACCTTGTGTAGACAATATTGGTCACAGTTTTCATCAGATCTTAATGAAATATGGTCAGAATGTTTGTCTTGTTGAAATCTGGGTTGGAATCGAATTTTGGTCATCTAGGGTCAAAAACTAGGTCAAAGTTTAAAAAAAAATCTTGTGTAGACAGAAGAGGTCACAGTTTTCATCCAATCTTAATAAAATTTGGCCAGAATGTTAATCTTGATGAAATCTGGGTTGGGATTGTATTTGGGTCATCTGGGGTCAGAAACTAGGTCACTAGGTCAAATCATGGAAAAACCTTGTGTAGACAATAGAGGTCATAGTTTCCATCTGATCTTAATGAAATATGGTCAGAATGTTTATCTTGATAATATCTGATTTTTGGATCGTATATGGGTCATCTGGGGTCAAAAATGAGGTCACCGGGCCAATTCTAGTAAAAGGTGAGCGATGAAGGGCCATCATGGCCCTCTTGTTATCATTTTAACTTACCACTCCAAACAAGTCTAAAAATAAGCCGTTCATTTGTGCTAGTAGTTAAAATTGCGGATTTGGAAGGGCTACAATAAGATGATTCAATATGGGTAGAGCTCGCGTTTCTATAACTTGTATTCGAACCGATTATGTAAGTATTCCTATTGACCAGCTTTTTCATAATACATGTATTTATTTTTGTTAATTTTGTCGATAAAAGTAAGTTGTAGAAATGGCAAAGTGAAAAGTGCTATTTCCATCGTGCATTTATGCTATCAGAGCTATATTTTAGTCTATGAATGTTGTGAAAGATGACAACACATCTAATGTTTCGTTAAAAGAGTCCGCAGAGCCACCAAGGAGTATTGACGTGTCGTCCGCAATCTTGAGACAATTAATATTTAGTATTATCTATTGTTATGCCCCTCATTTAAGGATAAGATTGGACTTTTAGTCAATAAATTTCAGCACAATGTATAACAACAAAGAAACTTAGTTGATCGCATTGTCTGCATTCACGTTGTATACAGCAACAAAAAGAGAATGAAATTCGGTATTTGTACAAACATCGAAACCATTTCATTTATTATGGATTAAGTTAAAATCATGAAAGGCTCCCGTTTACAAAGAATCAAATGCCTTTTCAAAATCAATGAGGAATTGTATGCCCGGAATATCATTTTCTTCAGTGTTATTATACTGCAAGATTACTCATAGCGATCAGAATTCCTAAACAGTCATTCAACCTGTTCTTAAGTAATTGTCATAGTTCATCAAATAATGTACGAGCGATGATCAACTAGTTTAAAAACCAAAGCTAGTAGTCTGAAAATTGTCACATTACAGCTTTGAATGTCTTATAATATTACCTTTTCTATCAATAAATATATACTGGATGAGTTGCATTTGGATGATATGGAATGTGTACTTAATGATGCTCTACAATGCTAGGCTCTAATTAACAAGTTAACAAGAAGAAGTTAAGCAGAAACTTGTACATTTTTCATTTCATCGTGCCTCGAAAGGTTGTAATTATGTTTCTCGAGAGTATCTTAATGATTAGGTCATCACAGTTTTATCAAATATAGCTATTATTACGGTATATTGTATTGCTTCTTAATTTGAATTATGGTGCTATGAGGTCACTGTTTATATAGAATTGTGTGCTTGGGGTTAATTCTCGGCTAAGTGTGAGGTAAGACTAGCCATCCACTTGTTTTAACCCCCAACACATTACATTGGCCGTTCCAAACCATGGACTCCCGCTCCATCATTGTTTATGTTGTGTGGTTTGATTTATCCTGTACTGCTTCGTATATACAATTGGTCCCTTACCGTAAAGAATAGACTACCGGCTGTTAACGAGAAGTTTCCTCCTAATAATGTCTCTTTAGTTTCTGTTTTTTTTCTTTCTTTCTTTTAAAAGAAGTTACAGCCGATTGCACAAACACATACACGTTAAACCAGATCCGGAATGTCAGACAACGACGAAGTCAACAACTTCAAAATTCATTTCGATCTTAATATTTTGTTTCTTCAATAATATCTGCATTTTTACTTTAAAATTATGAATACAATTTAAAAAATCAGTTTTCAGATATCGTTCTACTGTTTACTAATTTACTATAGCAGAATAATTAGTTCAACCATTAAAACATATCACTCCGTCCGCTTCATCGCTAGCCCCTTAAGTTAAATGTTGACGTCACCACAAACATTAAAACTTCAGTACAGTTAGCAAATGAAATACTTGTATACAACCTTTTATAAAATGCCCCTTAAGTTTGATTTGCAATTTGCTAATTATTTGGTAATTTAAATTAACAAGATTCAATTATCGAGAAACTGCTTTGGCTGTTTTTTTTTTTCTTCTGTTATACTAAAATAACTAATAAATAAATTGGCAAACATGTTTTAATACAAAAAGCATCCTGAGTAGGTCATGTTATTTAGTCCAACCTATTTAAAGCATTTATGTCGTTATCGGCATTATCTGATGATCTTGTTCTACAACGTCGTCAGCAGCTGTCGTCAATCTTCTTGTTCATCAATTCGATGCTTTTTATCACTACTTGAAATCATGGGTATGATGTGTGTACATTTACTGTTTTAATGACTCTATATTTACGATTTTAGCAAATTAATATAAAGTTCCAAAGTCTGGTGTTATAATTTACGAAGCATGTTACATCTATCCACATTTCTTGTTATTTTTGCAATCTTACATTATCCTTTATATACTATATTTAAACGCTGTCACTTACAGAGGGGTAAACTAAATATGTCATGTCGTAACTTTTTCAAAAGCATTCTCCCCCCCCCAAAAAAAAACTTGCCGAACTGGTGTCATTTAAGCGATTACTGTTTGTTAAGGCATTTTTTGTTACTGAAAACTGGCATGCACAAATTCAATGTTTCTGATATAATATCTAAGTTTAATGTTTGTAATAAGTTGCAATTCATTTTGTATAAATCAGGAACTGATTTTAGTCAGATATTACAGAATGAAAGGATCATCCCTCGTAAGTTATAAACAAAAAGAAAGGTTTCCAGCGGTATTTCAAAATATTTTGAATGCGAAAAACACGCGGTTCTTTTTTCTTAAAAAAAACAACGTGGTATTTAGTGTATTTAATTTACTTAATAAATCTGGCAGGCTTTCTCAGTTGATAGAAAGCTTGACTGCAAATTCGATAATCGCGGTTGCGATCCCTAGCCCGGCAAACTAACATGTGTGCATGGGAATTAGTTGTGAAGTCGTTTCTGCCCCCACCCCCTTACACTGATTTATGAAGGGCAGTTGTCCGTTACTGGCATAAGTAAGTGAACTTATAACTCTTAAACCAGCCAACTTAGGAACATTGTGGATTGATTAACTGACCGCCGTGATATGACTGAACTACTGTTAAACACGGCGAAACAATCCTATTTTACCCCCGTTTACACATAGACGCCGCTTCTACTACGATCAAAGCGTGGCCGAAAACGTGGCCGATCGTGACAAATCGCAGGAGAAACGTAGTGGAGTCTTCATAAGCGCAGTATGATCGCGGTAGAGTCTAAATGATCGGAGAGCTCTAAGCTCTCGCCACGCTTATTTTGAACATGCTCAAAACAAGCGTAGCGGGATCGTGGCCAACAAGAAACAAGAAGAAAAAGAAATTTAGACTCCGATCGGCCTCGATCCGCCCCGATCCAAACCTTTTTCTGATCGTGGCTTGATCGGGATGATCGTCGTGAAGTCGCAGCTCTGTGAGAACGGGGGGTAACAAACATTTTATTACACCGGGTGATTTTATAACGCTCACGAATGGGAACTTACGTTATTGTTAGTCGGAAATCATAATTGAATCAAGAATAACTATTTCTAACGCTTTGTAAATCGTCCATCTAAATCGGCCATCTATACGTGGCAAAAACGGGGCGCCGTATTCACTGTCTCCAGGAAGTGGTTATGGCCGTTATGGGTCAATACTTTTATACAATTAAATAGTTTGCAATTATCGATTATCAATCAAGAAATGTACGCGGCAGTAATTCTATGCAGTGTGTAGAGAACTCTACTTAGTTTAATAACTTGTACGCGTATACGGTAAACGAAACTACATAACAACACGACACTAGTGGTATGTAGGGTGTATATTATTTTAGTGACTTGTTCGCGTATATGTGATACGGAAAACGAAACTACATTACAGCAAGCAAAACTTTATAGATGGTAAGTGTTTAGATCAGAGTTCCTATATTGTTTTGAAAACTTCCAATAATGTATTTGATCGAAATGATTTATATTTAAAGCGCGTACAAATTTATCAGTAGTTGGACTTTTGATAAACATCGCCATGATATTAATCACCAGTAGATCTAAATTAAATATTTACACATTAAAAGTCTTACGTTTTGCTAACTTAAACATCATTTTCTGTGTTGTAAGATAGTGAATGGATTAAATCTGATATATTTGGAATTCAAAGAATGTGATTTCGCATTCGTTTGTATTATTTGTCTTAGTCATTAAATTAAGTATAGGCTCATAAAGGAAATCGAAAGTAGAAATTTATAAGCTTTATCATTAAAACTTTATTGGTAACGATTAACAACTTTCAAATGATTATGCATGTTGTTGTTTTTTTTAATTGAATAAGTGAATTTCAAAATGATTCATGTGATAAATATGTATAAGCTTAACGTGATAAAATATAAACAGGATTTAACACGATTCGTTAATTATGGAAGCGTCATCCTGTCAGCTGTAAATTAATAAACAAAAGTAAAATACTTCATACTAAACAAAAAAGCTCGTAACTACGACTAAGTTTCTCGAATGACGACTTTTTAACGAATAATTTCAGAATAGTATCTCGTAATTACGACATTGTATCTCGTAATTTCGATTTAGTATCATGCATTTACGATTTTTTTTATGTCACAATAAAGACGTAGCATCTCGTATTTATGACTTTTTGTTTCCTAATTGTGACAGTTTATGTCGTTATTACGTTTTTTTAAAGCTCGTAACTACGATTGTTATCCCCCGTTATAGGCGGAGGGATATTGTTTTGGCGTTGTCCGTCCGTCCTTCCGTCAGTCCGGCACTTTTGTGTCCGGAGCCA
>VMBQ01008435.1:15590-31917 GCA_007657795.1 Dreissena rostriformis
GATTCGTTAAAGCGGGACTGTACGATTTTTACATGTGTTAAATTTTAATATATTGATTAAATTATGTTACGATGACTCAAAATAGGCAATAAAAATTATACTTTGAAGACGAATTTCATAAAATGCAGCAAAGACAAGTTAGCGCTGGTTAAAGCCGATGCCGACACTTTTACTCGTATTTGTAAGGAAACAAAATTGTGTCTTTGTGTCGTATGAACGAATCTGCATAAAAACTTAATTTAGATTCACATCGTACATGCATGATATACATGCTGGCTTATTTGACTTCCAGTCATTTAAGATTTCAGATTTAAATATCTGGCTTATTTCGCATTTTTCGACACATGTTCTTCTTAACTTTTATTTTAATTTATATTGAAATATATGTATACTAATTTTTAACACATTAAAAAAAAAATCATAAATATTTGACAAAATCGTACAGTCCCGCTTTAAAGGGCATGTTTATGATTCTACGAAAAAGCCATTGTGTACACACCGGTCTTACTGACAATAACGCAGTGACGTCACCATCTATGTATAGAACGCGAAAAGCTAATGTCTTTAGTATTTAAAAAAAAGCAAGGCGTATTAATAGTGTGTAAAGTATATTGATGTGCCCCGCACATTGTTGTTGCTTAACAGAAAACGATATGTATAAAATGCTTGTTTTTAATTCTTCGTGTCACAATTAATTCCATTTTAATGTCCCGCGACTATATCTAGTCATACTTACATGGTACCATGTGTCGTATGGATACAGTGCAAGACATTCAAATAGAATTAATTGTGACACGAAAAATTAAAAACAAGCATGTTATATCTACAAACATCCATGTTACCAGAAAACATCTCGTTTTGAAATTTTGGCTTTTGCTTTAACGAACATTGATTTTGTATTGGGTAACTTTATTTGACAAAATGTCCGTTGATTTTTGAGTATTAATGTTGCTTTATAGTATCGGATATGATTTTTATTAAAGTACGTTTTATTGATAAATTTGAATAAGAAACCTATTTAATTTAACTTAAGTCCTTTTCGCTCTTTGCTACTATTTTGAAGATTTGACAAGCCTGTGTCAATGCACTTTATTTATTAGTGGACTGTAATCTTTAAAATACGACGCGGACACTCAAATCATTAAAAACACTGTTGATTGTAAACATTATATGCCAAGAACTGTTGAACGCTATATCACAAGCCATCAAACGGCAATTCAATAAAAAGTAAAGCGTCAAACAGACTTGTCTTCATTTATACTGACGTAAGGAAACAACAATTACAAGCCCTATGGAGCTAGGCGCAATAAAATATGGATACAAACCGGTCTGGTTGTAAGGAAAAAAAAAACATACCGGTAAAATTATGGATTTTCGTATCTCCGTCTTGCGGAGTTGTTCGTGCGGGACGGTATACAGACTTCCGGTGTCAAGGTAACCACTGGGGAAAGACTACTGCTGCATCTATGTATGCCAAAATTTAAGCAGAAGTCTGTACATTTTCTATAAAAAAATAGTGACAACATAAATTGCCAAAGGACTCATGTAGAAGAAAAGCTTGGATAATAGCAATAAGCCGGGAAATAAATGGTTTCCAACGTCGTATACACGCGTGTGTTCGGACCACTTTCGAGACGTTATCGGGCAAAACTCTGTTGACCGAAACAAGATCCAACTGAAAATTGACCTCAGCACGGAGTTGTACCAAACCATGAGAGAAAGCAGCGTACATTATTACAGCCCCTTACAGAAAATATCCCTGTCACGATATGTTTCATGTTTTGTAAGGTGATAATCACTCGTTGACGCCAATGTCACTATGTAACAATTGTTTTCATTCGTCCGGATTTTATAATGTGCGACCCGATTGGCTGATACTCTCTATAGAAATGCGAGCGTCACAAGGCGGGGGCATTCACATTTCCAACTCTGAACTGATAACATCAAGTAGTAAAAAGATCAATGAATGCTGGTTTGAATCACGCTTAGTATGGAAGAGTGTAACTCATACCAGGTGCTTACACAAAATCTGGGCCAAAGTTTGGTCGAGCGCGTCAACAACCAATGTTGATGTCTTGCTTGGAGTCCCTAAAGCGGTCTGCTGAAGAATCATTCGCTAACCTTGCTGATGACCTGAAGTGCATGATGCAACGTGCATATCCCGAATTCGGTAATCAGGGGCATGAGGTGCTTGCGCTAAACCAGTTTTACAAATCATTCAAACCCAGAACTTAGGTTAAAGTGCACCAGCGAGGGTTTCCAGCCGTTACACATGCCGTGGCTTTAGTGGAAATGTACGAGAGCATCGTTGACGGCGGTGCTAGGCGTAAAGCATTTGTACATATAGTTGAAAACTTGCCGGAACAGCAGAATCACCATATGCGTTTCTGGTGACTTGTGGGCTTTTTTCCCATGCCATCTTTAAAACGGAAAACGGCTATGAACTCTTCGGTTCGCACGGTAACATAAAACAATACAACGGGCTCAATCTGAAACCGAAAGGCTGCTTTTTTTCGGTTAGAATGGTGTTAACAATTGTTCCTTGATTGTTGTCGTTAGAAACACGATCAGCATTAACAACTAAGTTTTTTTTATGATCTCGTACATTAAAATAACAGACATTACAATGAATAAAAAAAAAAAACGGACGTGTTCAAGCTAGTCCTTATATGGAAGTTTTTCGTAAGCCAGTGGGGCAGCAAGGCGTACGCGAACAACGTCGTATTGCCGAAGATTTTAAAAACAATTCAGAACAAAAACGTAGAACGCAGAAAAGTGTAAAAAAAATGTTAATGAACGATCACGAAGGTTTTAGTTGGAGGACGAACCGAACCCCTGAGTTATGTGCTTACGACCACAACGACGAAATAAAGGTATATTTTAATGATCTTGTAATACTATTTTCCGTAATCATGTTTATCACCAAAAGGAAATTATATTGATCTTATACGGTTTCAAAAGGCAATTGCATCATTATTAGAACATTCAACTTCATAATACCAAAATATACATGTAATTTCAATACAAATAGTATATTAATAATAATTAATATTATAATTATTTTCATTTATTATTTTTATTCTGTAAAAGCAACAACAACAACCACTACCATAATTACTAAAACAACCACTACTACTACTTTTACTTCAGCTACAACAACTACTACAACCTCTACTACTACTCCTCCAACTCATCCATTCCCTTCTCTGTCTACTTATTCTACTTCTGTAATAATTACTACTACTACTTTTACAATAATTTAACAATGTGTGTGTGTGTTAATTCTGAATAGTATGAACTATCGTGTAGCACATTATACGACTGTGACCCGGCTAGAACACCCTGGTTGCATGGCGATTGACACCACTGGTTCCAACACGGATTTCATTGGTGAAAACAGCCCAGACACCATTGGTAAAAACAGAAAAGTCATCGCTGTCAACAACATTAAGTCTATATGGAAGACGGTATTCGTACATGGGCGGGATCAATTTGATTGCCGGCGCCATCTTAAAACAACATAGCGGAGCGTGTTAAGGTGTTTGAAGGTTGCGATGCCATTGAACGGGCGAATGAGTTCATAAATGAACGGGAGTTGATGACAAACGAACGATTTGTCAAGGTAAAATTTGACAATTTCAAATTGCCAGGTACCTGTAGTACTGTTTTTGTGATAAAGTATTTAATCGCTTAAGAGATTTGACTGTGCATACCATGGCATGAGGCTGATGGGACTTCTCAGCTTTAGAACGATGATGTATGAGTTAACCTGTTGTGCTTAAAAAACGTTTTACTGTATATTTTCAGTGTTTCTTTAACCAATATATTTGTATCTTAAATAAAAATTAAAAATCCCAGGACTATACCTCCTGAGGCTCCTTTCCTCACAATGGTCAATACATCTTTAATTATTGTGGCTTAATCACCGGTGATAAAAACAGCATAGTGTCCGGTGATGACAAAAGCGAAGTCGTCACTGCAGGTTACAACATCCTAGTCAACGCTGGCGACAACAGCCTAGTCGCCGCTTGTGCAAATAATAAATTCCTCGCGGATGACACCATTCTAAACACCACTATTGACAAGAGATTATGCACTACTAATGACAACAGACCTAATCAATAATACAAATATCGTCTGAACTTTCAAAAAATGAATGTCAAAGAGGATTTTTGGCAACATATTGGAAGATAAGTGCATTAAATATATTAATTCAGAATTTCTAGTATGGAATGCATTTATGGGTGAATTCCAACAGTTCCCCGCCCTATTATGGCTGAATCAGGGCTAAATTGCCTTCTTAGTCAATATCAAAGACATACTTGGTTTATCGTGTAGCGTTAATGTGCTACAAGAAGTCCGAACTGAACGCCAGCGACTCTGTGAGCCACTTATACAACAATAGCTTGTGTGTTAAGCCTGAACATTTAAACATAGAGCCCCATTCCACAAACATGGAACGGAGGACATGTTTACAGTTCGGACAGTGTATGGGTCCTGGAACAATAACTTGGAATTTGGATGGAGGTACTGTGCATTGATTTGGTGTGCAGGCAATCATGTTAATCAGGTTACTTACAAAAATATATATTTTGTTATCAAAGATGACTTAAGTCGAACCAGCTGTTTTAGACAGCTTTTGTTGAGGTAATATTCTACATTCCACAAAACCTTTGAACTACCTGAACTGTTCTGTGTATCACTTTGTGTATGAAAACAATGTTATATTTTCCTAAAAATAAATAAACATGCCAACATGTCTTTTGTTTTGTTAAAATTATTGCTATTGTGTCGTCCGTTGGAAACATTTACCATTTATTTGTGAGGTTGATATAGCCTATCTGTATTACCGAATATGTATGAAACTTGGTCAAAATATTTGTAAGAATAATTTGAAACTCATTTACGTGGGATCTCAAACTATGTCCTAATTTAAGAACAAACTCGAAGTCACATGTTTTGCCCAGTAATCATAAAACAAACACAATCTGAAACTTGAACGGCACCAGCATCACGGAAACCTTATACCTAATCGTGGACTTAGATTTTATCAATTAAAACAACAACGACATTGTATGACACATAACACATGTTTCAGAAATGACAAACAAATAGACAACAAACTAAAAAATGAATAAGTCTGTGGTAACAGACAGAGAAGTAAATGCAAATTATATTATGTTTAAACCGGTTTAAAGGAGCTACAAACCGCATGGTTGGCCCAGAATAATAAATAGAATACCCTTAATTGTTTTTAATGAAATAAAATCTGTTCGAAAACTACAATTTAATAATTAGATATTACCATTACAATGAAATTAATGTCGTGAACAGAATTTTAAACAGAATTAAGCACACTCGGTGACCTGTTGCATCATTCAGAATTAAATTAATCCGGTCATGACGTAATACAGTCCTGTGCTTTGATGGACACCTAATGACGTCATACTTTTAATCGCAAAGACATGTTTAATATGCTTTTACAAAAAAAAGCTAATCCCTTAGGAACTATTTTTAAAAAGCAAGGCGTATTAATAGAGTATATTTACAACATGACCTACGCTCCTTGAGTGAAATAACGTTATGCTCAATTTTGTTTATTTCACGGGTGTTATTACACTAGTTATATAACTGTGAAATGACGTCATTTTTCGGCGGAATGACGTCATTAGTCCAGATAATTTCTTCAGTTAAACCCTTTAACATTGTAAATAAACGGTGAAAAGAGCATACAATCATGTTATAAATAGAATCTTAGATTCGTGGTTATTTTGTTTTAAATTTATGACTCGTCATCTAAATAAAGATAAAAACGAGGCAATCCACATGCGCAGACAGGTTTTAGGAAAAACACATACCGGTTTAATTCTGGGTTTTCGTAATTACGTCTTGCCAGAGTTATCGTTCGTGCAGGACGGTATACCGACTTCCGGTGTCAAGGTTACCACTGGGGAAAGACTACTCCTGCATTTTTGAATGCCATAATTTTAGCGGTAGAGTCGGTAAATTTTCGAAAAAAGTGAATTACATAAATTGCCAAGAACTCATGCACAAGAAAAGCTTTTGCGCGTGGCCGAGTCAAAACACTATCAATATGTCATACAAAACATTTTTCATCACTTTGACAAAAATATGTTTATATATACTATATCCGAATTATTTTTTTTCAAAGTGATGACAGATGTTGTTTTATGACATATTGATAAGTGTTTTCGTGACTTGGCTACTCGCCCACCGCCTCTGAAAAAATGGTTTCCAACGTCGTATACACGCGTTTGTTCGGACCACATTCGAGCCGGTATTGGGCCAAACTCTGTCGACCGAAACAAGGTTCCAACTGAAAATTTCCTCAGCACAGAGTTGTACCAAAACATGAAAGAAAGCTGCGTACATTACAACAACCCCTTCCAGAAAATATCCCTGTCACCTGTGCCCTACATTTCCATTCGTAAGCAAAAGATTTTCATCCATTCCGATAAATTCAGCCGCCACATATTTAGTAAATTATGACATATTTTGATAAAACTTGAGGTATGTATCATACTACTGAAACATTCTAAAAGAAATGTGTTGTTGTTTGGTTCGAACTGCATGAATGTCAGATTTAATTTTGAAATAACAAAATTTGGTAAAAATTAAGCAAAATGTCCTAAAAAAATTCTGTGAATGCCATTTTTTGGCACATATTTACTTTTAAACAGTATATTGGCGTTTATAAGTCAGAAGATTTATCAAATTATTTGTATCAAAATTGTTAGCGATTCCATGTACACTACATGGAGAAAATACAAAGAGCAACCACAATTAACAGTTTCATCATATGCAAAAGCAGGATACTTTGTCATAACATCAGCCGAGGCATACAATGAGAAAAAAACGAAAACAAGAGGAAAAAGTTAATAAGGCCGCAAACATTGAAAAGCGAAAAATTGAACAAGAGAAAAATCAAGGAAGAGCCAGCGGCAAGAAAAAACAAGTGATGTGTTGGTGAAACACTATGTCCTCTTTTGAGCGATTTTGACCTTTGACCTTTCACCAATCAAAATGCGCAGCTCCATGAGATACACATGCATGCCAAATATCAAGTTGCTATCTTCAATATTGCAAAAGATATGGCCAATGTTAAAGTTTGTGCAAACGAACCAACAAACGAACAGACAGGGCAAAAACAATATGTCTCCCAGTATAGACTGGGAGAAATAAAAAGCAATACGAATAAATCTTAATGTTAAATAAGATCAAAATAATGTGTTAAAGTGATATTAGACGCATTTTTCACTTTCTAATTGAGCTGAAAAGAATTAACAGGTCAAAAGAGTTAGTTAAAATGTGGTAACTGACCAATTATCTGCAACTCATCTTGCTACCAGTTATTTATAAAACATATATATTACATTCGATATTTTACATGACTAACCCAGTCCTCTAAGCTTTATTTTTATTAAGATCGGAGTTAGTGTTCAAGTGTCGTATGATAGATATCGTTGCAGGGAATTAAAATGATCCGTAAAACAAAATTGTGTCTTTGTGTCGTATGAATGAATCTGCACTAAAACTAAATTTAGATTCACATTGTACATCATATCATTTCTTTTGTCAGTTGTCAAAACGAAAGTACGGTTGATATTCAAATGCATTATTTTTCTCTTTCCGTGATATTGTTTTAGTATGTTGATGCTGCATTTACAAATATAAGTGTATATAAAGTGAAAATACCAAAAATAAACAACGGTTGCGAAAGACACCTTTTAACTGTTAGATGCGTCTAATATCACTTTAACTAATTGAAAAGTTCATAGCGACGGCTATATGAGCCTCGTTCTGGAAAAACTGGGCTCACTGTATACGCGTTAAGTGTCGTACATGTGCATTTCGCAAGGGCTATTGTTGGAAGACACTTTCCGCCTAAACTGGCTTTTCGCTTAGGAGACTAACTTTAAACGAAAATATCATTACAGCGGAAAGTGTCGATTAATCTGTGCGTGCTGAACAGACTAATCTAGGACGATACTTTACCTACAAGCACTAAGCCAAGAACGCGTGCCATATAATGCTATATACAATGTTCAACAAAACAACTAAATTTATGACGTAATCACTATTTTATGGTATGTTTGTGTTGCGTATCTGAGTTTAAAAATAATATGTTTGAATGAGAAGACTTTAAAAGAAACTTCAGTATAAAAGTGTGTTTACGTTGTTTGTGTCTATCTATATATTTCGTTCATTGTTGGTGGTTTCGGGATGTTGCTATGGTCGAAATGCCTAATACACACATAATAAATCCGGCTTTTTAAATATGAACTTAAAATAAAAATCATTATACTATTTATATATATATGCTCAATTAATGGTTTTTCCAACTTGTCTAAAATGTGTAAACTTTCCACAGTAAAATTGCCACCAATGAAATACTTGTTAAAACATGGCTTCTTAGACAAGGACAAACGCGCTTAATCATTCAGCGACAGAAAAGTTGATGTCATTAACTCAGAGCAAACCTTGGCTGGCGGTCTGGGCATGGTTGCTCGAGTGCGTGAAATCTGGCAGGAACTTCTCGAAGAGGTGAACGCTTGTGGTTCCAGTCGAGATTCAGACAAGTAATCAAATTCAGAAATTTTTGGGGAAAAGAAACGCAACGATTCTGGAAAGCGGAAAAATCAACATCAGGAAAATGAAATGTGACTGCCATGGGGAACTTATTACAATTGAGCAATAGAAAGCCTCTCGCAAGCAAAAGATCCACATCAAGCAAAGGAAATGTGACTGCAATGAGGAAATTTCTTCCAGTGAGCGAAAGAAAGTTCATTTGCTGGATGAATTCATACATTTAAAGAGGGGGTTACTCCGTAACAAAACGTGAACATTATACAACCATCATATTTGAATATAAGCTCGACTATTAACAGAAAAGTAAAAGCTGAACAACTCACCGAAATGTTGCGTTGGGGTTATCATAATGTTCTTGTTTATGTAACAGTGTAACATCTCTGTATCACTGTTTATAAATATATTACAGATATTCAGTTGAAATTACACACAATTGTAACTGTGAGCTCACTGGTCAAGTTCCATACCTCTGACTTGCAATTTACATTTATTCAGCAGTGATATTAGACGCATCTAACAGTATAAAGGTGTCTATTGCAACCTTTTTTTGTGTTTTCACTTCATATACACTAATATTTGTTAATGCAGCATCAACATACTAAAACAATATCCCGGAAAGAGAAAAATAAAGCATTTGAATATCAACCGTACTTTCGTTTTGACAACTGACAAAAGAAATGATTCGACGTACGATGTGAATCTTAATTTAGTTTAAGTTCAGATTCGTTCATACGACACAATTGTGTTTTACGCATCATTTTAATTTTCCTGCAACGATATCTATCATACGACACACGACCACTAACTCCTGTGGGTCTTCTCTATTAAATATCTCAATGATCTGTCTGAATTCGACGAGACTGGTTCTTAAAAACTTTAGTACGGCTTCTTCGTTGATACCATATATCCTAGAAGTCGTATCACAATCTGTGTATGCATGTATGAACGGACGCATGTTGCATAACTCTGGTCCAAGGACATTATGATTCTTCGTTATCTTGATATCCCATACGTTCTTTGTCCGACTTGCTCGCCTAATATCTGATTTATACAGCAGATTGTGACTTAAATCGTCACATACTTTATACATTACTACGTCTGCAAAAAAGGCAACAAAAAATATCGAACACAGGAAATGTTGTTTTTTTTAACTTGAAACTATATATTTGCTTCAAAATTAAAATCTGTACATCAAAGTAATAATGGTATACAGGGGTTAGAGACAATCAACGAGTTGGGCGATCTTACTATTTTCTCAAAACTGTGTTATATTATGTGATTATGTGTATGCCGTATTGCGATAAGTGTTTAAAATTCAAATCATAGGGGTTACAAAATGTACTTACATATTGCATTGCCTCCTATAATTCAATTTTAGAACTATTTGACATACCTTTATGCTACATATTTTACCTCTAGTAACACCCTTATTTAAATGTGTAGGTCTCAATGTTCTCGCTTTAAATGCAATGCTTTTTAAAGGGACTTGTGCCAGTCGTCACAATTACATTCCTGCAAATTAAGAGAAAAATAGTCTAAATAAAAATAAAAGTTATTTTGTTTTACCATAAATTTCAACATTAAATTAGTTTTAAGAATGTTAACATAAATGTTTATAAAAACATTCTATGCATGTTAACGCACTCTTACCTTTGCTTAAAAAACCTTCCAATGACCAGTACCCACTGCCTTCTTTCAACTTCCCTCGTCGATGTATGAACCTAGAAAAAAAACAATAGTTTTTCATAACTTTATTTATATTATCCTTATTATAGTTCATTCATTATACATCATAAACGTGTTGCCTTTGTACTGCATTATTCTTTAGAGAATGTATGCAACAATTTCAAAAGTTTACCGATTGCATTCGAAAGACATGTGAGGGTAAACATACCTTAGTATTGATATTTGCAGGTAACGAGCCACATTTAACAAGAGTAACGTGATTTCTTCCGCAATCTGTATTTCACTGATCCATGTGACCTAAAATGGAGTAAATATAGAAAATATTTAATACTAAGCAATTTCATGTACTTAAAGTGAGACTATACGATTTTTTTTATATGTGTCAAATTTTAATATATTGATAAAAAATATGTTACAGTAACACATCATTAATTAATTCCATTTTATAACCCCGCGACTATATATATTCACACGACACATGAACACTAACATGGTACCATTTTAGTGTTTATGTGTCGTATGGATAGATATCAGCGCGGGACATTAAAATGGCATTAATTGTGTACACGAAAAATTAAAAACGAGCATTTTATATCTACAAACATCCATGTTACCAGAAAACATCTTGTTTTGAAATTTTGGCTTTTGCTTTGAGGAACATTGATCTTTCATTGAGTAACTTTATTTTACGAATTACTTTTCGAAATTTCCGTTGATTTTTGAGTATTAATGTTACTTTAAAAGTTAAGAAGAACATGTGTCAAAAAATACGAAATAAGTCAGATAGTAACATTAATACTAAAAAATCAACGACAATTTCGCAAAGTATTTTGTAAAATAAAGTTACCTAATAAAAAATCTATATTCCTTATAGCAAAAGACAAAATTTCAAAACGAGATGTTTTCTGGTAACATGGATGTTTGTAGATATAAAATGTTTGTTTTTAATTTTTCGTGTCACAATTAAAGTGACATTAGACGCATTTTTCACTGTTGAATTGAGCTGAAAAGAATTAACAGGTCAAAAGAGTTAGTTAAATTTGGTAACGGACCAATTATCTGCAACTCATCTTGATACCAGTTGTTTATCAAAAATATATATTATATTCGATAATTTACGTGACTAACCCAGTCCTCTTAGCTTTATTTTATTATGATCGGAGTTAGTGTTCAAGTGTCGTATGATAGATATTGTTGCAGGAAATTAAAATGATCCGTAAAACAAAATTCTGTCTTTGTGTCGTATGAACGAATCTGCACTACATTGATTCTCCACTAAAGTAGTAAATTAGGATGTTGGTTTAGCTTAAAATTAATTGTTGCGCTTACGAACTAAAAACAACTTTTCATGAAAGTTCAATGCATGTATAACATTGAAAACATACTGGTTCTTCTAACGTTTTAACCGAATTCTCTTCGCTTGTGTTGNAGGCCAGGCCCTTTCCCCAAAATCAGATAAAAACCCCTGCCGTATCACTATTTCAGGTTTGTTGTGTGAGGAAGCTTACATGGGGACCAACATGTAGGTTTAAATTGCATTTGGGGATCGTTGTGTCAAGTTCACTGTTATTATAAATGGAAACATTGTTACTGCTCAATATCAATAAAGACTTGAGGGAGGATTTGTGCTGCAATTTTTGGTGCAAGTAGGTTGTATGCAGACCTTGCTTGTGAAATTTATTGCAGTCAGCTAAATTAATTTTATTGGTAAAAGTGTGCAAATCTAATTTCTTGGCACTGTAACATTTCTTGTTTTTATTAAAAATATTAAATCTTTTTAGTTATCTGCTCTTTACACCTACTACATGTACAGATATTCTACTTCAAATATGCCTTTGTAGTCATTTCATTTGGTGACTAACAGAAAACATACATTATACTGACTTGTGACTATTGAAGCGGAAGAAAAGTCAAGCGCAGTTTCTTTGGACAGATCTTGCTTATTAACTTTTTGGAAACAAAAAAGCTTTAAAAAATGACTTCTCTGAAACAAAAAGGCCAAGAACTGAGAAGTGTTAAAATTAATATTTATCATTGTATTGTGGTAATCTTTTAAGTTTGTTCATACCATGCTCTTGGTCACGGCCCACGGGTCACGTTCCTTATACAGACTTGTATTGCAAAATGATTTTTTTTTTCGTTTTAACCACATTTATTGGAGGTTTAATATTTAACATAAGCCAAATATCCTCCCCTTGATTTGTTTCATGAACATGTCACAGGCGTCCAAACTGACCCCGTCGAAACAAAATTGATGCAGTAGTAGGCAGATATGTATTTTAAATGATGCAGATGATGGCGGAAATGCTGTAGAAGATGCTAACGAAGATAACAGATTGTCAAAATAACTATTTTATTTATTTCTCTCTTCTTTTTGTACTTTTATACACAATTAAGAAGCTAAACTGTCCATTGTAATATACAGTATTATCAAGACAGGAAGGTCATGTATGCTGTAAGTGTATGAATATATGTTAAATAACCTTGATTGTTATTGATTCTCTACTAAAGAAGTAAATTAGGATGTTGATCGAGCTTAAAATTAAATGTTGCGCTTACGAAGTTAAAACAACTTTTTATGAAAGTTCAATGCATGTATAACATTGAAAACATACTGGTTCTTCTAACGTTTTACCCGAATTATCTTCACTTATGTTGAAATAAAGTCACCCTTTACTCACTTTTTATGCAAAACAAATACGTTACATTTGTTTTGCTTAGTTTAAAGGTCTATATTGATTGCATAAGCATAATATATTATGGTTGTATTTGATTTAACGACTGAGTCACATTCTCACAACAATCAATCATTAAAATGTTATATGATTTGATGCTCCGCTAGACATTTTGAATGAAAAATTAAAGTTCCATCCGGGGTGTGAAAATTGTGCTGAAAAAATACGTCTTATTGATCAGGCTTGTGTATTCCAAAAAAGATATATATATATCAATCCAATGTGAATTAGTTAATCAAACTACCAGTGTTCCTTACTGGGATTATAGTACAATTAAGTAGGGATGAAGTTTGTAAAGTCTCTAAACAATTAAGAGTAAATAAATGACAAGAGATGGTAACATATCTGTTTATTTCACAAATTTATGTTAGATTTTGAACATGAACATAAACACATGTTTACAGTTCTAACACATTTGACCAATCGATTATATGTCTGAATCAGCAATGTTTGTACAGTTTGTAATAAACAGAGCACAAAATGTCATTTTTGGTCATGGTAACGTATCTGTTCATCTGTTCTATACGTGTGTTAATGTTTGCATGCAAAATATAAGCTCACAAAACAGTGTGAGAATAAACAATAACTTTCAAACATTAGGTAAAACAACATATCCGTCTATCGTTTAGTGTTGATAACTACAGCGCGTGCAACACACCGAGCATTGAGTCGTTTTTAATCGTTGTAACGTATCTATTTTCTACATGTGTCAGCAATGGCAATCTGGTATTTAATAGAAACCAACAGTTATGATAAAAATATTAATGTGATAGTCAACATGTTATATGTTTTATAATATGTATATTACAGATCTTAAAAAAATAACATGCATTACGAAATGAATTTAATTATGTGTGCTGTATTGTACATGGTATTTAATGGAATTAAAAATGTTAATTTTTACATACAAATAGATACTGACAAAAGACAGTAAGAACGTTAACAATAACTTTAAAACACTTTCAAACAACAAATTCGTCTGTTTATATGTGTGAACGACTACATTGCACGTAAAACATTGATCACAATGCCATTTCAACTGCAGTAACATTTCTGTTCATTACACACATACAATGTTAATTTCTGTTTAAACTTATTGTCAATGAGTTTCAGTGTATTGTCGTCAAGCACGAATGCGTTTCTGATCTATTGACAGCTGAAGGAAATGGAATTTTACATATAATGCCATCTTTAGACACCATCAGTTCATCGCATGGTTTCGGCCATTTATAAGTAATGCCTGTTTTACTAACGACTTTAGTCATAAAGCTAACATGTACTTCCCCATCACTTTCGTCTAGTCAGTAGTGCCATCACCCTTCCAATATACCATTTATCACTGTATGTCGCAGCTATAAACGACCCAATCTCCAGTGATTCTAACTCTGTCCCATTAGACATCTTTAGTGGAAAATCAATAACAATCAAGGTTATTGAACATATATTNTATGTTTATTGCCAATCCAGGACTTTAATACAAGATGTCATCTCATAAGGAATTTGTCTGCTATTTAGTCTGCTAACTTACAAATTTCCCTCTCAAAGAAACTTTTCCTCTTGGCAAGTGGGAGTTCATCTTTAAGTCAACTCCTTGGTAGTTGTCTTTTACTGAGTATTATATGCCCTTAGTAGGTAGTACTGGTAAACCAGTGAACCCAGGAAAAGTTGAGTATTTTAACTGACCGCCCTAATATGACTAACTGAAATCTTGTTGAATACCGAAAAAATCAAATAAACAAACCTATTAAAAACATCTCTTTCTTTCAGATTATCGACATCATTGCTAAAGGGGCTTTTGGCAATGTTGTCAAAGTTAGAAAAGACGATGATAAACAATACTATGCAATGAAGGTAAGGCTAAAGTCTGGTTTGCTATTGACTGATTTTAAGGCTTAGCTGGACAATTCACTGAAAAGTCTGAGTTATACTGCTAAAATTTGTTGGCATCTGTGCAATACTTTGGTTAAGGTTAACATGCAATATGTTCGTAACACAGTTTCTGTTATAGGTTTTCACTTGATACATATCACATGTGTTCAGGATCATTGTTCAGGTCACTGACCAAGTTTCATAACTCTGATCTGCAATTTAGCAGAATTATGTCTCATTTTGTACTTTCATGCAACAACTCAAACTCTATATCTACTAAAGATCTTAAAATGAGACTTTTTATATACGCTCAGGATCATTATAAACATTCAAGGATCAAACCTATGACTTTGACCAGCCTTTAGCAGTATTAAGTCCCCTTTTTATGCCCCTGAAGCATATAGTGATCGCACTGTCCGTCTGTCCGTCCGTCATACTTTGCGTTTAGGTTTCGAAAATGTGGAAAAACACTTTGTGTTTAGGTTTACAAAAATGTGGAAAAAGGGGACATATGTCATCCTATGGTGACAATTCTTGTTATACATAAAAATGTCTTTTTAAGATTTGCGTGCAAGAGGTGACTTTCTTTGTAAAATCTTCATGAACCTCAGCCGAGTTCAAAAATAAAAAGGGGGCCCAAAAAAATATTATTTATCTTTCATAGATTACTTTCATTATTTTGAACTCCACCTTGTCAGAATTGACATCTCGCCTGGACGATGATCGCTCCGCCCACTTAATCACGTGGCCTAGCAGATAAGAAACCTAGACAAGTTAACACCAAATTGGATTCTTTTCCTATAGAATGCATATAGATTGCGCGATATTCCGGATGTTTTTTATGGACCTTTTCACATCATATAACACTTGTAAAGGGGTTTGTGTCATTAATTTATTCTCCAAAATGCAAAAAATATAAGTTTATATCGAGGATCACCTATTTATAACGGGTTTTTCGGTACGTTAAACACGCTCTCAAACGCTTGCGCGCTTACCGAAATCGAACCTGTTACTACGTGAAATGGTGGTATTAGCAATAAATTAACACTTCTACACTGGTATTTACCCATGTTATTTACGAAAATATTAACGAAACATTTTTTCCGCATGTATTTGACACGAAATAGCGCTTTATAACTGGCATTTCGGTGAAGTTTTACGCGCTTTCTGACGCCGAGTGGGTACCTAAATCCCACATGTTATAACGTATAAAAGTGATATTAATAATATTAAACATTGCTTATGGGACATTTATAAATCACTATAATTGAAAGTGCAAAACAACCAAATCACTGTGGTCATTGTCTGATATAAATTAGCGTTGTATGAAGGGGATTTCGGTCAGGCTAGTTAATAAAGCTACCAGTGTCAGCGCAGGTACTGACTTCCCCCAAGTAACCGCGTTAATTGGTTATATTAGTAATAAA
>VMBQ01008436.1:0-35394 GCA_007657795.1 Dreissena rostriformis
CTCCATTTCTTTCTCGGTTCGCTATCTGCTTTGGGAGCAGAATATTAACATTTTTCGTTTCAATTTATAACATGCACTTAAGTTTAAGATAAACTCTTGACACGAGTCCAAAATATAACATTTATTGTGGTAGATGACTTTAAAATTGATAAGACTGAATGAATTCAACAGCATATACAGAGTTCGTTTTACAAATCTTAAACCATATCATACTGTTTATTGTTAAACAACAGGGCCCTCAATTCATTTTAGGGGAAGCGGGTCGCTACCCATAGCAGGGGGAATTTTTGCGGCGTTTCCCTTTTGGGGGGATTTTTTACTTACTCTCTAATTATAACATTTGTACATGTTTGCACTATATTCATTGCTTTTTTCATAATTGAGTATGTTTGACAAGATTAAATTAAAAAAGAATTGAGATATAATAATCACGAGACACATCTATCTATATTTTTTTTTTTTTAGGGGGAATTTTTCCCCAAAAAAGGGGAAAAAAGTATAATTTTCAGGGGGGGGAATGCGGCCGAATTTCGGCCGTGGATTTGACAGATTGAGGGCCCTGAACAAATTTGCTAATAAATAGACCCATTGATATTGGTAATGCGATACGTGTACCTGTAACAACGCAAGGAGACCACCATACACAGTCACATAACCGGATATCACCTGGCTTGGGATATATAATGAAAGAATAAATCACTTTGGACAAAAATGGCTTCAAATGTTGAGTGTTCAATTCATAGTGCGTCAGATTTGATTTACGAATTTTCTTGCTTTACCTGTCAGGACAATGAAAGAAACACAGAGGCTGAATTTTACTGTGAAGAATGTTCCAAGTTTTTTTGTGGGAAATGTGTGGAGCTCCATAAAACACTTTTTAAGAAACATGCAACTTTGGGCAAAGAAAACATCAGTCAGTGGCCGCAGACCAATGTGGATGCACAAGAGCAATGTCAGGAGCACAAGAAAGAAAAACTGACAGCATTCTGCGAGGACCACAGTGAGCTGATATGTCATGTTTGCCATGTATACACTCATAAGTAAGTACATGCTCACTTGTATTCCACATTAGTATTACCTGTATCTAAAACAAAATTGCCATCCTTTATATTGATTTAAATGTTGTGAAAATTAATCAAGAAGCCACTGAGAATCATACGTTGATCAAATATGATACAGTGGAACCTCTGTAAACCGGACGCCCCTGTGACCACGTAATAGATCTTGATGTACAGAAGAAAAACTTCATAGTCTATATTGTAAAAACATACCCTTTTTAAGTTTAACAATCAATATTTACCATTTGCATTACACAACAATGCAATTTGTTTGTAAATACAAAAGCTATTGAATTAGCAATATTAAAACAATACCATTGTGAATAATCAATGTTTTGGTCACTTTAATTTTGTCTTCATAGGGCAATTCTACATGCGGTTTGGTCATTTTTAACATAACTTTTATAATTGATGAAATGAACATTTTAATATAAAAATACTTTCAAATCACTACTTATATGGTCTTTAAAACCCCACAAAAACAATGCGTTATTAAACATCATTTGCCAGATTCAGATTGAACATGGATGGTACTCTGCACCAACAGAAAACATAAATTAAAAAAAATATGTTTAGAGTAAATTTTATCAGTATTAGCTTTTCAATTTATGGATTTACATCACAATCATTAATTGTGTCTTAAATTGATTTTTACAGTTTGTTAAATTTTAAAGCACCTTTGTAAATTGTGCATGTCTTTAATCAGCAATTCAAAGTTTTTTAAACTAGGTCTGACGTGCAATAACAAAAGCGCCAATAATGATTTTGAGGGGTAACAATTACGCTTAACATGACCCAATTGTAAACCAAAGTTTGACCTGTATCATGAATTGACGGGAATCCAGTTTAGAGGAGTTATTAAATGTATGTTTAATTAGAGAAATAAACGGGACCAAACAAATTGTCCCGTTTAGGAGGGATACTATTTAGACGGTTGTAACTGTACCTTTTGTTTCATTATATCTGCCAAACATAATTTTTCACCTTCTCAAAATTATTAAGTTGTTAAAAATAACAGCAAGAGGACAAATACAGCCTTGCTTGTCTACCATAGTTTAAGCCAGTACATGAATGCCTTACAATGTTTCACCATGGCAGCATATGTTTGAAATTAAGCAATTCTTACAAATCATTACAAGAGATATAGCTAAGTTTTCAATATGTTCAAAGACGTATCTTGGAATAAGCTAGATTTTAATACAAGGCGTGTCAACGGATGTTACATATGCCATATGTCCCCAAAGTATATACTTGTTAAGGAGGGGGTAGATTTACTAAAAGTGTAATGTAGGATAATAAAATTGCACATTCACAACATCATATCATAAGAAACACTGCCTGCAAGTTTGAAAAAAATAACGTTACGATGTGTTCCAAAAAATATTTGAATATGCAAAGCTTTTCTTGAGTTATGGTCTGGAACCAATAAAAACTCGCAGACTGGCCAATCCTACCCCTCAGTTTGTGTGGGGTATTAAACATATACAATATGAATGCTCTTGTTACAATAGTTAACACAAGATTTGTATTGGTACGTAAGAAAAGAGTTAATTAGGATTTATAAATTAAGAATTGTATGTCTTTTAGGTCTGAGCTACATTTCTAAACAAATTATGTCAAAAGTTCAATTCACATTTTAAAGTTTAAAACATACCGCAAAGTTGATTGTTTTAATGATATTTGTGTGTCTTTTTAATATATTTTGTTCAAGATATTGCTTGTGGCTACTGAATATGATTAAAAATAATTGATACAATTTGAGAAAATTTGAAATGCCTAAAATGGACTCAATATTGTAAGTGTTCTTATTCCAGGAAATGCAGTCATGTTGTACTCATAGCCGATAAAGTGGAAGACCTGCACCAGAGAGGAGATTTCAAGCAATTGTCAGCGAAGGTTGACATTTTACTTCAGCAGATGACTCAGAAGACAAATGACTTTGAGGAAAGTAAGAAGTGTCTTAAAAAATCCTACAATAAAATTGTGGAAGAAATCAATATTTTACGCAAGCAAATAAACGATTCTTTGGATCAACTGAAGAAGAATACTATCAATGAGTTGGACACATTACTCGGTACCATGGGTACGTCTATTCAAACTGATATTGAACACTGCACCAAATCTATAAAAAGTATGAAATGTGTACACGAAGATTGGCAGAGAAGAAAAGACAAAAGCGAAGCACTAAATTTTAACATGTATGCAAAATGCCTCAACCAGTTCCTCAAGGTAGAAGCAGTTTTACAAGAAATGGCAACAAAGCATGAGAGGACACTGAAATTCAATCCTGATACAACCATCCAAAAAACCCTGTCAACTTTCTCAGGACTGGGACAAATAATGAGCATAGTGAAAATATCACTACCTGCTAAAAGTACAACACAGAACACAGTTACCAGACAGAATAAACCTAAATCATCAAGCCAGTCTGACCCTACAACTACAGGGTTGAATGTAAAAAAGTCCTATCCAGAATCCAGTCCATCTCGACAGTCTAGCCCTGCAAAACAATCGAGTGATTTGATCAAGTCAGACCAGGTTTCTGATCCAGTATCATGTTCATCCCAGCAGATGGTCAAAGAATATCAACCAGGTGCAGTAAGCAAGCCTGATCCAATTATAAAAGTGAAGAGTAGTAAGAAGTATAATGTGTTAATTAAGGGTGAAACATTGCCAGCACAATGCGATATAACAGGTATCTGTGAGACAGCTTCTGGAGAACTTCTAATCATAGATAACATGAACTTGAAAGTGAAGCTGCTGGATAAGACCTACAAGGTGGTGGCCCATTTTAACTTGTCTAATCCACCACATTTCATGTGCAGCATTGACTCTAATCTGGTGGCTATTAGTTTGTATGAATGTGAGGTCCACTTCATCAGAGTGGTCAATTATCAGTTAAAAATGGAAAGAATGCTGAAGTTCATACATGAATGCCGGAGTATTGCCCAACACCAGGATAATCTGTACATAGCATCAAGCACAGTCTTGTACCAGTACACTGTGGATGGAAGCCTAATAAGCAAGATGTATGAGGATACATCAGGTGTATGTACAGGTAAATATTACCACTATAATTATTCCAATATTCCATACTTTAAGTTTCTTTTAATCTTGAAAAATACTTTATTAATGTTACTGTTGTAAATTACAAAATGAACCTATTATTTATCAAATCCAAACCAGAAGTGTTATGCTTATTCATAAATAAAGATGCACTACAATCATGAACAACACAAGTTTACAATGTATAACTATTATAATATTTCATACTTAACACAACTGTCTTGGCAACAAAGTGACGAAGAAAAAACCACACGCCGTATGTCATAATTTGTAGAAAAATGATCAATAAAAAGTTACCCATTGGGCTGGTCAGTTTTGATGAAGGGACATGCATGTGATAAAACAATGTACAGGGCCACTATACACTTCTATATACCAAATATTACACTGCGGTTCCTGAGAAAAATATCTGTAAATTACGTTAATACATAACTCTATTGAGTATGTTGAATCATGTGAACTCAGGGGTGTGGCCAGTTTTGACCCCATAGGCATGATTGGAAAAAATTATTTACAGGACACAAATAATATAACATACCAAACATTAAACCTCTGAGACTTGTGGTTTTTCATGGAAAGATTTGTTCAGTAATTGTGCTTCATACATCTATAAAACATAGTGACTCCCTGGGCATTGGCAGTGTTTACGCCAGGGTCATAATGTAACACAATTGTGTAGGGAACAACTTTACGATGAAGTTCACGACGAATAAATCCTGTGGACCTTGTGGGTTCAGAGAAGATAATTTTTAGTAGTTTATATTAATAATTATGAAGTCATATAATGTCTATGTTAAAAATAGCCCATTCGCAGCTTTATTACTACACGAAACAATGATTTTACATTAAAAAGTGTTGTATAACGCCTACAAACAAGTTTGTGTCTATAAAAAGATAGACAATAGGTCAGACAGATGTCCACGTTGATTCCAGTTTATTTTGAAATCCCTTACCACAATAAGATTTTCGATTGAAAACAAATATCTACTTTCAATTTATCAATATAATAACTATCCCCCAAACTTCAAGTGCCCACTGTGACCTTGACCTTAAGGTTGTTGCATGGGTAAGGTTTCCTTCATTTGATCATCTGTGTCAATTTTTGAAATCCCATCATGCACAATGAAGGTATCAACCTGATATAAATATGTTAGTAAACTATATTATTATATGGATAATGCATCAGGCATCGACAAATCCACTCGCCCGCTCGAATTTGCGAGAGAAGTTGAAGGTCCGGCCGATATTTTTTTAATACTTGAACACCGGAGCAATTGCTTTTTTCCCGTTTAAGAAATGTTAATTCAGTCCAGATGGTGCCTTTTCCCCATTTCATAAATGCAAATGAAAAACCAAAACTACTGCCACACCAATAGAAAGTCACACAAGTTCCCAAACAAACAAAATACTGTACACACAGTAGTAGAGTTAAATGATCGAGTTTTTATTCTGGTATTTTCTTCTGCTCATTCACCATATAGCATGAACAAATGGTGATCATTTGTGCAAATATATTTAAAAATTCCAAAATGAAAATTGTGAGCCAGAAAATAAATATCATACACATACAAAAACGTACATGGGGCATAAAAACACATTATAATGATTACATTGTTTGAACCATGTACTTTAATTCAAGTTTCATTTAATAAAGTGTTTTATATATGAATTAAATAACGCTAGAAATCTTGACATTTTATTGCCAACTGATAACTTAACTAACGTTTTTTATTTTATGACCCTATACTATGTTTTCATACGAAAAAAACTCTTCTTTTATGTCTTTCATGCCACAGTTGCCTCCTGTGCAGTGAGTCCAGAAGGAGACAGAATATATGTGTCCAACTGTGACCGTAATCAGCTGGTCACTCTGTCCAAAGATGGCACAGTGATCTCCACTCTAACTGACCCAGCCTGGAGTAAATCAATATCTCGCATCCACGTGACACACTCAGGACAAGTTCTGGTTTGTGGAGGCGCCTGTTCCAACACAATTCTCCAGGTGGATAGAGATGGGAGACGGAGACTGGCAAGGGTTGTCACAGGGAAGGATGGTGTGTCAGTACCAATATCTGCACACTACAGTAAACTCACTGGAACACTCATTGTGGGAATGTTGAATAATGATTACATTATGGTGTTTCAGACACAGTGACAGATTGAGTTAGATGGTGTTGAGCAGTTTATTAACTTATATTGACATGATGTTGTATGCACTACAAAAAAGACAAAATTTATGTTGGAATACGACTATTTCAACAATCCATGTTTTTACAATATCACATAGTATTGTTTACTATGAATTCAAATATGCGTCAGAAAAAAACGTGTAGTGTAAAAAAAACGTTTTTAATATGATTGTATTATCATTTTAGAATAAATTATACTTATATAATATTCTTTGTGAGATGAGTTAATATGATACAGATTGATATAACTAGATCTATTATGTTATACTATTCTTTATAATTGTGTATGGTATTATTGTGCTTAAAATTTGTATAAATCGTGTCTGAATGAGTCAGCAGATACTTTATTTGTTAAATTGTTATATGGTTATCATATGAAATTACAAATAATTATTCTCATGTTCAAAAATAACACATTAAAACAATTCCATATAAAGCCCTGTTGTGCGTGATGTCAAGATATAGGGCATTGACAACCAATAACACAACTACGACTACAAATAATGCATGCCAAGATGGCTCAAATTTATAGTTAATTAAAGTCTTAAAGAACATTTTGACTGCTCAATAGTTAAGAGCACTTTTGATATACATGTACATTCATAATCTTAAGTTGTGTGTTCACCTGTAATCACTTTCAATGAAAGTTGTGAATAAAATATAAGATAAATTGCCATGATTAAGAGTAATTCACTATTAAATATGTCATAGTTTTCTTCTATCCATTTGCACAAAACCTCGTCCAAATCTCCAAAACGAAATGTTCCAACAACATAGACATTAGCAGATGCTTATTTTTTTTTATTAAGGCCATTTTTTGTATGATTTACAGATTTTTTTGTATACTAAAACGTTAAGGTCGAAGGAGGGAAAATGATAACAAGAGGACCGACGTTTACCTGAAGCCTTAAGAAATTAAACTTTTCTAAGAAGGTGGACATGAGGAGAATTAAAGTAGTATATGAAACATAAATATTTTTTTTCAAGGTACATTATTATGACAAACTTTTGATAATTGAAAATATTTCCAATAGAGGATGTTTATGTTCATATTTACACCTTAGATGAATGTATAGGGGAAAACTCAGTTAGCCAGTAGCTGGTTGTATTTCCTGCAAAAAGGCAGTCTATTCAAGGTTCAACATGACTTTTGTGAATTATTTATAGGTCAATTGGAGTGAATTCAATTATAGCTACTGACATACCATGCGTATTTGATGAAAGGTCAATCAATCATCATCATCATCATCATCATCATCAATAAAAAATGTTCTGACCAAGTTTTATGATGACGATTGGGAGTGTGTTTTACCATTATTGACAAAGTTTGACTAAAATGTGACTTCTAGAGTGTAAACAAAGTTTTAATATAGCCATATTAGGAAAACTACCCCTTTCCTGGTGGTCATGTTTTTTTAAAAGACCGGACTCATGTTCAGCTCGGCCTTGATATCATTAGAGTAAATCTTTTGACCATGTTTCATGAAGATTGGACTAAAATGTGACTTATAGAGTGTGAACTAGGTTTTACAAAAGCCATTAAATGAAAACTGCTTCGCACCCTGGCATCCATGCTTTCAGACGAACCGAAACCATTTTCAAATTCAGTCGAGACATAATTAGAAGAAATGTTCTGACTAATTTGTATGATAAGGACTTGCAGTATGTTCTTCCACTCCTACCTAATTAATTTACTGAACTCACGAAAGTTGGGACACATGTTTAATCATAGCTGAAATGTCCAGATATTGATTTTTAAATAAAAGACACACCCCATGTAATCGATTTTGTTTTGGTCTTGTGATGTGATGGGAAACTGGAGTAACTTAAAACAAACCCCACCCGTCCAGTATGATAACCACTGGCCAAGCTCACATGTACCGGGGGCGGGCTCTGAATAATGATAAAATAGCGGTCTTCCCTATTTGTACCCAACTGGGTGTGTAATCGAATGGAACATACTCTGATTAATTGACAATTGTCATACTAGTTCAATAAGCGTCTACTGCTAAGCATTTCTTACTTAGCGTCTTTTGATCGAAACATTGCTGCAGCGCGTTCATGTTATTTATAACATGCTATATTCTAAAACAATTCTTAATATCAAAGCATAAGTTCTGAAGATAAATGTATTCAAAAAGGGGCTTTATTCTAAAGCTATCTTAGACCTCTTATACAAATGGTCTTCTTCACTTTATGTCTCTTAGACTATTACTATGGTTAAAAATTTTGATATGGCTATTAAATGTTCTAGACTTTTGAACTTTTTAAAGTTTAGTTCATTTATATGTATGACGTTTTATGTTTAAACTTAAATGGCCTTACCACTTACAATTTCGTGTGTAACATCTGTCTAACTACCTCAAAGGTTAAGGTCACCCTTTCAGGTCAAAGTTCAAATTCAGCCATCAAACAGCTTGTCCAAATGGTTACTTGGCCATTCATCATGCAATCTTTAACTATTTTATCACAAATGACCACCAAAAGGAAACAGCGTTACTCTACCACAAATGTCAAGGTGACAGTTAAAGGTGAAAAGTCAAATTTTGCCATATAATATTTTGTCTAAAGATTTTTCTTTCATCATCTTAATTTAAAATACGTTACCAAAAATGTACGCCATGAGACGACGATGTGTGGAGTGTAAAATAAGTCTCCCTACCACAAAGTTCAAGGTCAAACTTAAAGGTCAAAGGTTAAATTCGGCCAAACAACAGCTTTTAACGACTGTACCTTTGTCATTCATCATGCAATTTTAATGTAACTTTCCACCAATGTCCGCCGTGAGAAGACGATGTGTGACATGTTAAATCCGTCTCCCTATCTCAAAAGTCAATGGTTAAGTTTTTCAACAAAACAGCTTGTCCTGACTGTAACTTGATAATTCATCAATTTTAAATAATAAAAAAAAACATAAAGGTCAAATGTTAAATTCGGATATAAACAGCTTGTTTAGACTTTAATTCATCATTCATCAATCAATTTTATAGGAATTAAACACAAATAAACACCATGTCGAGAAGGTGTATATCTAGTTCAACGTCACGCTATTATTGACAATGTGCTTGACGTGTTGTTTACAGGCTAGTTTTAATAACTGAACCTATTGTTGTGATAACTATTTGGCTGTCGAGTCTTATAACTTATATTATTATTATTCATTTTTCTTTCAGCCTCCTTCCAACTCCAGCAGGGTTTCTTCTTTCATCATATTTGATACCCCCTTGACCAACACCATTCTCTCATCATATTTGATACACCTTTGCCCCACACCCCTCTTTCATCATATTTTATACCCCTTTATCACACACCCTTCTTTATCAATATTTGATACCCCCTTGTCCTGTACCCTTCTTTCAACATGATTGATACCCCCATGCCACACACCCCTTTTTCATCTTATTGGCTACCCCCTTGCCCCACAACCCTCTTTCATCACATGTGATATACCTTATCACACACACCTCCCTTTCTCCCTATTTGATACCCCTTGCCATGTACTATTCTTTCACTGTTTTTTGTACCCATTTGCCCTACACCCCTATTTCATCTTATTTGATACACCTTTGCTTAACAACACCACCTATGTCGTATTTTAGTATCCTCTTTGCCCACATCGCAACCATTGTTATAATATGATATCCGCTTGCCCAACAACCCTGAATTATTCCTTTTTTGATATCCCCTGGCCCCCACCCCCACCTATGTGTTTATTTGGTAACCCCTTGCCAGACATGTAGTACAAAGCGGTCACACTTTGATATGAATTATCAGTGATCGTATTACAGGGTACCTGTTACAGGTGTAAGTGCAAAAGATAGTGGATGATACTCATTGGAATTACATGGGTTGACTATTTATATTGTTGAAGTATGATTTGCTTACATTTCTGGCTGTGTACAGCTTACATTGAAACCCTAAATATGGGGATGCTTTTATCCTTTGTGTGACTACTATTGGATAATGTTAATAGAAAGGTTAAGAATGTCAACTGGCACTGTAAATAAACAGTGATTTATTATTGCGTTTTTGAGTGGATTAACAAAACAATGGACAAAAAAAGTGCACTTAAATTTTAAAAAAAATGCTCGAGTTGCAGCAATTGAGTTAGTGAAGCTATGGTAGTATTACAGTGTAGTGCGTTTAGCAGCAATAAGTTTAATAAAAGCTCGATTGGAATTTCTCATTATTATTGCTCATATAGTATTCCTCAATTATGATTGCTATGTAAGAGTTTTCGATAGTGATCAATCAATGCGGTTGTAGTGAACGAATTCCTAAAAATGGAATGCTCAGTTCTGTTGTATCAATTGAATTTGAAAGTGTCATATTGTATTAAATTGTACTGTAATATGACAATTAGTAGAGACAAGAGATACTATTTTAATTCGGAGATAAATGCTTGAAATCAAAGGTCCATTATTATTTATGTTCACCAGATATTTATATTAAATGGCTGGAAAAAGGACAGTGTTTATGGTAATTAGTATTCCTGTTCATGTAACTGACATCTTGTTTAAAGATGCGTGTTCCACAATAACATAGATTGTTATTCCATTTAAATCTTAATGGGTGTTGCGGCAGTTTATTTAACCGAGGATATATTTATAGCAACACCTGGTGCTATTATCACAACCCAATAGTTTTGTTATCAGAATCATCACAAATTAATGACCGAGTAGGTTCAAAATAGGTACTCAGTGGTTCGATCCCAAGTGCGGTTAACTTTTTTTAATTCTTTTTTTCTTTCTTTTATTTCATTCTTTTTTTTCCTGGAGCTTTTTAGTCCTGTTGTTTACATTGATCAATTTAAAGCATTTCATCACAAACTTCAAAACATGCCGAAATCTGTCAACAAGTCCCTGTTATNAGTAAGATTTTGTGAACGCCTGTTGTCCGTTGTGCGTCATCAGACGTCAGTTAATAAGGATATAGAGTAAATAACTTGAAAAACATTTTCTCTGAAACCGCAAGTGCCAGAGGTTAAGTATTCAACTATAACTTTGTTGAAATTATGCCTCTGGGGTCAAAGCTGGCCATGCCCCAGGGGTCAAATTAGTTATATATATATATATAAATCTTCTCTGAAACTGCATGGTTTAGTATTTAGTGTGTAACAAAGTTGTCGCCTCCTGAGTTATTTCATGTCCCTGGGCTCAAAACTGGCCACCCCTCATTACAAATGCGAGCGATTAAGGCCATCTCCATTTTGGATTTATGATAAGGGTGCACTGTTTTCACCCTGTCTGTCCATCCATTTGTCTGTTACTCCATCAACACTTTATTTGCGTTGACTGTATAACGTTTCATGGTAGAGCTTTTGTATTTGATGTGTTTTTTTTGTCTTCATGAAGACAATACCCCTGATGATTTTAAATTCATTAGGATAAAGGTTAAGGTCAAGGGGTCACTTACGTTAACATGGTTGGCTCTTGGAAAAAACACTCGTTGAAGTGTCTTGTGTGCAACATTCCGATGTTGACAGTCATAAGGGGGACCTAAGGTAATCTTGCTTGAAAAGTGTTTATCACTATGATTCATTGGGAACAGTCATAGAAAAGATTATTCGAAAAAAAAACACGTTTAAATAGATTATTTCATTAAATATTTTTCAGTATTATTCTATTGCCTGCTCTTGTTTGAATCTGTTTTAGTCGGTTGTGTTCTACTTTGACTGCATCCGGTCCAGAGGTGTGGTCAACACCCACCTTGTGATGACCAGTGCCCCTATGCCAAACACTAATGCCGAGGGGGCCAGCAGTGAGATCAAAATAGGTAAATGTAAATTAAGTTTTTATCTACTTATTTTACCTTGATTGGATCAAAGGCATTGCAATACAACCAAACCCAAGTCCATTTCCTGTGTGCATTCATTACTCGGTGTCTTAAGGGAATATTAATAGGTAAACGTTGGTGTATGTAAACTTTAATCTCGCTTACATTTGATGCCGTGGGGGCAAATATTCATTCAAAATAGGTATGCAAGGTTGTGTAGCATTTTGGATTGACAGATGAGATAAAAAAACTAATCGTTGCCCAATTGACGCAGAAGAGGTCAATAATCAGTTAAATTTAAATAAATATGTGGGTGTGTAGTACTTTTTTTGTACACACGGTCCGATATTTATGCATCTTTGCATATAACAAACTTGCATGGACATCTAGTGTTAGAAAAACTTGAGTTTTGATGGGAATTATGTGCTGAGATTAATTTTGTGTGTCATGCAGACCCAGCTTTGGATTGTATTTGTTGCCAGTCAGATCAAGGTTAATATTACTGTTAATAAAAATATAAACAAAGCACTGATTACGTTGAAAGGCAGTTTGCAAGATACAGTGAGGTTTCTGATGAAGTAAATGTTAAAGGACCAGTTGACCGAATGATCATTTAAATGGGTATAAGAAAGAAACCCTTCGCAAAAAGAGTAAATACCAATAAATGAAACAAGAGGTGATGAAAAATTGAATGTGATGGAAACACAAACATTAGAATCAATAGTAACAATGTAAAAAAATAACCTTTTCACACTGAACTAGAGACATTGCTAACGATTAGATTAGGAAACTGAATACACAATTTGTAAACAATACTGATTGTATATATAATTTCATGTTATCGAATGTGTGTGCAGAAACAACAAAACATGTCAATGTCAACATGTTATTCCCTTAACATACTTTATCATGCTTAATATGCGTACTTATAGACGAAAGATTGTTAAAACAAAGACGTACAAGATACACGTATACGTCATTCTTACCACATATTACGTATATCAATCAAAATGTATATTTACATTCTTTGATGCAAAATGACCTCTTAAGTCTTCAATAAAACACTTTATGTTAAACATGGTCAACCACAGCACAATAACAAAACAATATATTGTCTCTATTATCACCCACACACAGTCCATACTGACAGCAAGATGTAACCTTGGTTAGTCCAACTTGTTGACGCTCTCAAAAATTAAGCTACTTTTTATATCGGTAATATTTGGTTCCAAAGAATGTAGCCCGTATAAAAAGTATCTCTAAATTCTTGGCAACGTCTTATAAATAAGACTAAACCTTGGTAAGCTCAGGAGCTTGCACCATGATCTGCAAAATTCATTTGTGAAGATATGCAATGATAAAAATAACAAAGCTGGTTATTTATTAGCAATCTTCTACAAATACATCACTACAGTGGTGACAACATGTTATTTTCGACTGCATGGTTGTTTTTCTTATGAAACGTAATCTTTGTGAAAATAATACAACAATATTAATCAAATGATATAATCAAGATGAAAATAATATATGTTTTGTACATTATTTACTCGGAACCTTCAAGATATGCACAGTGAACAGAGCAAAGTCAATGTTTTAATTTAAACATCAATATAAAGTATAATGCTTATTATTAATCACTTGATCATACAATACACTTATTGATGGCATCATAGTGCTAAAAACAAGGTTGAAAGAAGCTGGTTACACGGTTAGCTCTTCCCTGGCACGGCTCCTTCATCAAAAGCGTTAACTGTTTACCATCCTGTAACATTAAACATTTTTCTTTGCATACACAATTAGGTGTGTGTTTGTTTAAACATCATCATACCTGTGCATTAGATAATCTTTTTTTTTGTTACAGAAAAAAAGTAAAAATACTAAACACAAATAAGGGAAACAATACATAGTTGTAAGTCATATCATACTAGTATTTTACTTAATCTAAAACTTTATTGATGAAAAAGGCATTGCAAATAATCGAAAATAACTCCGTAAATTTTCATACATACATGTTTATATCAATGTAAAGTTCCCAAAAAAGGACATATACCAGTGTGACGAAGTGAGCACCTGCACACAAAAGTTCCCACTGGCTCAGGAAACTTTACTATTTAATCTGCTGGCGGAAATAAAGGTTATACTAAACCTCAAAATGCACTTTCTGCTTGTATAGACGTAAGAAAGAAGCACAATTGTATCAGGTATGCGGTTATTTATTAGTCCATATATTGTTTGGCATGTCAGGTCCTGTACATTAACTTCTGAATAATTATATTTTCGCAGCACAGCAAAGAATTTATGTGTTTTGCAGTTTTAAAATAGCTGTTCAGTTCATTTGTCTCGAATATTTGTAACTTGCTACGATGCAGACTTACCTTTCCGCACTCTTATGTCGACATTGTTGCACTAGTTGTCTTTTTTATGTCGGAATATTTCAAGTTAGAAGAAAAACTGAGTAAGTGTGGAGTATCAATTTTGTTCTTATGTAGCAATATGGTCACATTCTATAGAAGAAGCCATTGATCAAGTGAATGGATAAAAGACATTTGTAATCACAATAGAAATGCCTTTCAGCAGAACATTACGTATAATGTGAGTGCTTACTTGGTCACATGTTGAGATGTTGACAAACATATTTTAGCTTTATTGCCTGTGGAGTGAGTTTAAAATAATTTAGAACAATGAATTGATGTCAAAGTGCGCTACAATAATTATTGATTTGTATCATTTACATCAATCACATCACAACTTTCTAAAACTTAGAATCCAAATGGGTAGGTCCAAAATGTGAGTGTTACTCAAAATGTTAATTATGAAACCTCTCCATGTGGAATCATTAAGGTTAAATAGGTCACATATTGCGGTAAACTTATGCTGAAACTAAAAGTGTATTTACATGTAGTGAGTAAGCTGCTTATAAATGAGAAAATTATGGGGATTTATTTTTTTGCAAACGTGTAAACAGAACAACGCCACATTTCCCATTTTAGCTTTATTTAAACGTTCTATATATATANTGTGTGGGCGAATTCAAACAAAGGCGACGTTAGTGATAAAATATGGTCTGAAACTTCTCACAAATATCTACGTATTTACTTCACATTTAGTAACCAGTACAAGTTCAAATGAAATTGTTTATAAAATAACAACATGCATAATATTGAAATGGATCATGTAATTGACCACTTCTTGTCTTTTCATTTGAAAATACTACTGACAAAAAGAAAAGAATTGTTTTTCATTAACAGCATTTTCGAATGAAAATTTCTTTGTCATTTATACGTGATCCATTTTCCTACCATTTTCAAAATATTTTAGTGATATCTTTGCATGTAACCACATAATTGCCCAACAAACTACTCCAACACTTTCCAATTTTTAGCATTAAAACTTGCACGCATTCTATCTTATGATATGAAAATGTGTTCATTTGCACTTTATATTAGCTTTCATGCAAAGATACAAAAAGTTATGTCCCTTTTTAACTTTGAATTTCTATAACGTGACTATTTCAACTTGCTTCACAAATCAAAATGCGGCGTCACAGGGTTTCGGGTTGGTCTTTTGTCACTACTGTGAAAAGCTATTCTTTTTTCATATCTTTTAAATTATACGAGAAAGTATGTTTAAAACAAACCAGATATGTAGCAAACTATCAGGCCCTAACAACACTTGGATTTTAATTGTAATGATACTGTCTTATCAAAATTCAAATAGTTACATTTTTCAGATCCGTTTATTTCTCCCGCTCCCCCCGAACTGACTGTCGGTTACTGGACGAAGGGTGACGTGGTACGCGCCTTGTTTAAACCGGCGCTGAGCAATATCTCATACAGGATGTGCCTAATTACCAGCCAGGACCAGTTGAATTACTACGATATGACAGTTGTCACGGTGGGTTGGTGTATAGCTTAAACTATACACATTGTCATAAAATGCCTGACAATGGAACGTGTCATGGTTGGTTGGTATATAATTGGAAATTTAATCATAGTCATACATGTTATTGCTTAGATAAATTGTATTGTTAATGTTGGTTGCTAAGTAATTGACAAAAATATTTTGGCATCATATATTATTTAACATATTTTGTGACATTGCTCTTTGGGTATAGTGTTGGACTCCCGGTTCTATTCCCTGTCCATCCGCATATCTTGTGTGGGAATTGGTCTTGAACTAAGTACTGGTACGCAGGCTTACACAGGAAAAGTGAGAGTAGGTTAACTGACCGACTTGATTTTATCAAAATACTGCTGAAAGGCCTAAAAGTCACACACAGAAATGTCATCACAATTGTTTTGTATATTTTCAGAATAAGAATGAGACAGTTTTCACACATGTTGAAGCTGGGAGATATTATGTGTGGGTAGGTATAAGAGTGGTTAAGGGTTAATAATTGTTTGTTTCAGGTTACCCCACCTTCCATGTAAAAAATGCCGGATTTATATTGCTGAATGTGCTTGTGAATTATGAATGCAATATGTTTAAGCATGATAATTGTGTATACGATAATGCATATGTTTTTAATATGTACATATGTCCCGACATTTTTGGAACCAACCCATCATATACTTAAGTTTGCTAAATCTTTCACACCTTAAAGACTTCATTATGGGAGGTAATGGGGCACATTTATTGTTTCAAAAAATAGTTCATGATTTATTTAAGACATATGCCATTGCTTAACTACTTTCTTAAGCTTCTTGATATAAAATATATTTTCTGCGGCAGTTGTATGCCCTAACTTAAGCATTAAAATTCATATGCACATCTGTCTCCAATTTTTTGGACTTAACCCACCATACACTAGATTTTGCAAAACCTTCACACATTAAGGACTTCATTTTGGGGGGTAATAGGAGGAATTTTATCTTCTCAGGCATTTTTTGATCCCACAATTATACTTTTCACTCAATTTTGCTGAAACTTCCATAACTGAAGAACTTTTAAAGTGTAAGAGGTGCTAACTAGTTTTGATATTGTCTATGTCATAACATGTGTTGTCGAAGCATTACTGTATATGAAACATCATAGCTGAATTTTGCGTTTTATCTTGCATTATGACACCCTCAACCCTTTTAAAGAAGTGTGGGTATATTTCTTTGCAGTTGTTCTTTGGTCGGTCGGTCACATGGTCTGTCCATAGTCCAGTTCGTTTCCTCTAGAGAACACGTTGAATAACTACCATGCACATTGGTATGGTGGTTAAGTAAAGAAGATCCATATTTATGTTGAGGTCACATGTCACAATCGTTTCTTAAATTAAATATGCGTGTGTATTATATCTAAATAACGCTTGAACTATGATAATTTAATTTATAGTGCAGGTTACGTGGGAGGAAACAAAGAGAAGGGCTTGTAACATTAAACTTTTTTATTTATTCATCATTTTTGGCGCATTATCATCCAAGTTAGTATGCTGGTTATTTGGGAAGAAACAAAGAGATATTTTGAGCACTCTGGAGCAGCAGACGATTTATTGCATAAATCTATCTTACGGAGGATTCCGGTGATAGTCGATGTATCACGATTGATATTTTGAGGTCAACCAGTCAGAAGTCACAGTTACATGGATATGAAAAAAATTGTCCATACACAATCTAGAGGATGTTTTCACCAAGCATCATATAAATAATTATTTTGGAACGAGACATTATGGCAATGAGAATCCTATCTTTTTTTAGATCAAGCTATTAAGGTCACAGGGACATACAATTTAAAGAAATCTCTTCAACAATTGCGCGTATTTATACGGATTTGCTGCAATTCTGGATGCATACATATTTAACATAGATCTCGTGTTAATATTATGGAATGTTCTGCTTTATCATGACCCTATTATGTTATTAAAAACACGTTTATAGTAATACATTTTATTTTTAGGTTTCTGAAGAAAGAATAAACGGAAGGAAAATAATGTATTACTACACCAAAGAGTTTATTGTTACAGGTAGGCAATAGCTTTTGGAAGAAAATATAAGCGAGTATAAAGTGTGTTACATGGTTAAAACTGTATCCTGCAAGTGTGGCTACCATCTCTAGACCCTGTCCTATTTAACCTATTTCGATATGACAAATTTGAATATTTGATGCAATCCGCCAAGCATTCTCAGTTGGTAGAGCACTGAACTACATACCTCAGGATCACGGGTTCGATTCCCACATGTTGTTTTCCACTTACCTCTTTTTCAAGTAGGGTAGCTGTCAGTTACTTGCATAAGTATGCGCACTTAGTACTGATAAACTAGCTTACCTAAGAAAAGCTTGTGTTCGTTTACTGACTGTAGTGATACGAATAATATACTTATCATGTCTTTCTATTAAGTTATTAGCACTCTAATACGACATTTTGATGTTCTGTTCTTTCTTCGCATATTTCTTAGTGTTATGGTATTTTGCATTGATAATCAAAGTTAAAATACAATTCACCGCACAATAAATTTTTTTTTTGACATTTTAAGTTTTCAACCCCAATTTTTTTTTTTTTCATTTTTTTCTGAACCATGCATTTACAAGTTTCACTCTTTTTAATCCAAATATTTAACAAACAACACTTTTTTTAGTATTTATTAATAAATAAATACATAATATATGCAAATATGATAGTTTATAACATGTAAGAAAATGAATAAAGAAAATATAAACAAACAAGTGATGTCATCATCCCTCGGAAAACCAGAAAAATTACCATCTCTAGTCACAGGTCTTTTTTTAAATAAATATTTAAAAAAATGGCAGTTGGAAATTAAATTCTTTGAACATAGAAATTATCCACAATGTATGTTTGAATCAAAAATAGAAAAAAAATGGGGGTCACCAGTGAAAATGAAAAGTTCCGGCTTCATTATCAAGGGTACCCACGTTTGCCAGAAACGCCATACTGAATTTGAGACTTTTAACATGTGAGCATATTGAGGAGTTAAAATGTTCAAAAATAGATACAAATGAGTAAAAGCTTATAAGAAACTCAAAAACATACATCTCATGCGTGACATGAAACCTACACAGTGCAGTAAGGAATTGCAAACCTAGTTTGAAATTCCAAATGAAATGCGTTCTTCAAGATAAAAAAGACTTGAAAATATGACAGGGGAAAAAAGACAATCTTTAATTAAGAAACGAGGCACATTAACTCATTCAATCATACAAGTTAAAAGGAAAATAGCTTCCTCAATGAATAGTGATAACATTAAACTTATTATTATATACAAAATAAATACATTATTTTCATGGTCCATTTTTGAAGAACTCCGACAGGTTTGGAATACGTGTCTCCAAAACCCGCTTGGTATTGGTCACCCTGGGTTGACCGTCTGAGTTCTTCATTATGAAAATGTTCTTAACATGATTTTTATCAAAACGTTTCTGTAGTGTAAGGTTTAAGTTCCTTTTAACACGAGCTACTAAATTATTATCTCCATCACCCTCTAAAATCTCAACAGGCGTGCCCTCTTCAATAAGCTCCTTGATTCCCTTCTCACCACTGACACTCTCCATTAAACTGCCAGAGTGATTGTGGACAGTCATGTGCACATACAGCCTGGCCTGTTCGGTTTCTTCGCCACCACTGGCACGTTCCACAGATACGATGAGACACGACATACTTCACTATCTTCCTTCCATACTTTTGCTTGGACATCAAGAATGTGTGTGCTGAAACAAATTATTTGACTTTATAAAACTAGAACTGCGGCTGAAGGAGAACTAAATATCACCGCTGACAACTTGGACAGTAAAACAAGGACAACTGAAAAGGGGAATTAGATCCATATAAAATGCAGCTATCGTACATATGTAATAATGTGTGTGCACTATTCATGCATGAAGTTTGAGTTGACATCTTAAAAAGTTTAAAAGTTAAAAATAAACTGACAGACAGATGGTCAGACAGACATATATATTCCTATATGTTTTAATAAAATTAAATGTATATTTTTGCTTCAGTGACAATTTATTGCTTGAAATGAAGTGTTTGTTACAATTAACTTACATGTTAGACTGTCAAAACCCTGTTTCTGCCATGCAGAATCCAGAGCTACTGACATGCCTTTTCGAGTTTTACACGGGTACTCAGTACTGCCCCGATAGTTCCCTCCTCGCCTTGCCTTTTTCCTGGAAAGAAATGACATCTTCAATTTACTATAATTGACAACATTTTCTTCACGTTATTTAACAAAACAATTGAATACCGAGGTCAAATACACAAGCACTTGAATAGGAGTATCAACTGACGCACGGACTCTAGATTAATATACACTCCGTGACTGACGTAAGTATTTAATAGTAATTGTGATATAATCCATACGTAAGTGTCATCGATTTTATTTATTCAAACATTCGTTACATAGCATGTCATTACTATTATTTTATATGATGAACACTTTAAAACTGGATTAATAAATAAGCGTAAACAACATTCTTCATCCAAATGTTAATACCAAATACATGTATTCTCCCTACTGGATACGAAACTGACTATTAACGCTACATTTTATTTATGAATTGAAACATGGGATCTACAGTAAAAATCACATAAATCAGTGAAATACCTACTTCATTTCCATCTGAATTTTCAAGCAGCATCCGGAATTCGACCACCCGGCAACCCGGACAGTATTTTCACGAATCGTTTTCTTTATAATTATCAACACTGCCGTCCAATAGTTGACTTTTATCATTAACTCTAGTCACATAATTATGATCAACAATTACACTTCTATCGATCTTTCTCTTTAGAGATAGCAATTTACTTTTCTTAAAACTGTCACGTACGCTGTCGGTCATTTTTGTTTTGATTTCATTTAACATTGCGGGTTCTACATTTAGTATTTCATAGCGATTTTATCGAATATTCGTAGATTTCCGCACGTACTCGGAAAACGTTCGGAGTAACGGATATGTACGAAATAAGGCGATATTGCACGAAGTGCATTAGAGTGCTAATACCTTAATTCATTATATGTGGCTGGGAACGAGATCTTGAACCATCTGGTCAAAACAGGAGCTTTTCTTCTAAGCTCATATTATGTAAGTGCAACATCTGACTGAACAATTGAAATATGAAATTCGAGCCCTGAATAGCTAATATTGACGAAGCTATGGTTATTCTTAAACATTTTGTCAAACAATGCACCATGGTTTGATGACTTGCAGAAAATATGAATAAAGGAGATAAGTTTCCGCTGACACAGATTATAGTTACTATAACAACATAATAAGTCTCAATTATTGAAGAGATTACGGATATATAAAAGAAACATGTATGTATCATTACGCCATTATGTTCCCTTGTGAAACCCTATTTTATCTTAATGAAATGTTTTCTTTTGATCCCATTACTAGAACAGTTTTGCCTACATAGTTTTAAAGCTACATTCTTAAATACGCAATTGATAAGAATATATAATGTAAGCTACTTTGATTATGATGTAGTGGCTAAAATCAAATAATATAAACATATATTTGAAATGATTAATAAGATACAATTATGATAGCCAACCATACTTCAAAGATCGTTATCTCCTAATCAATATATTCAGTATATTTTAGTTAAATGATGATAGATGAAATAATGATAATTATAAAAACGATGATGAGATGTGATCATATCAATAACCTTTTGTGAATGGACCATGGCCCCTTAAATGTCCAGTCATTAAGTCACATCTTTTGAAGACAGTCAGCGAGGCCGCACATAATTTACTTAGTAATTTACTGTTTATCGAAAGTGTGTATAAAATCGAATTTGACACTGCACCATAGAAGTCTCATATTAAATACACTTGTGTTAAAAACCCTGTATACATGTATATGACACAAGACAATTGTATGGAAGGTTAAATTAATAATTTTGAAGGAACCATACAATTGTGATATTTCACAGATAAAAAAGGTGCATTTGTGTTCTTCTAAATTCGAAAGCTTTTGTTCAAATGTTTTTAATAATATTTAATTTCAGGGCGAGAGCCCGACGCCCCGAGTCTCTCAAACAAGACGATCATCATGATGGAAACAGTCGCCTGTATTGGATTGATCGGCATCATCACCGTAACCGCATACTTCATCAAACGAAGACGTAAGTTCAGAGATCCCCCCAACATTTAATTCAAGCGACACAATCTTTTTACACGATTAGATTCCACGGGGATTCAAGGAAGAAGAAAAATGTATTATGTTGTCTATTATCCAAGAGACATTATTTTAGTGTAAATGATTTTATAACAATGTAAGACAGTGACATCTTTTCTGTGCTAGTGGTATTTAAGTTTTATGAGATAGCAGGTTTCTTTAACATTTCCTGTCTGTTTTAACTTTTATTTTTCATAGATTTACACAGTTTGGATTTGGTGTAGAGATTAGATTTGATACTTTATGCTTGCTTTTTTGTATGACTTTGAAAACATCCTGGATAAAAAAAGGTCCAGAACGCCAACATTACTTGACTAATAAGTTTGGCAAAGTACTCCTACATTTAAGCTCACCTGAATACAATGTGATCAAGGTGAGCTTTGAGGTGTCCAGTGTGCGTTGTCAACTATGAGCTCGTTACCACTGTAGAGGCCACATCTTTCATCCAATCTTGAAGAAACTTGGTCAGAATGTTTATGTAGACAAAATATAGGCCAAGTTCGAATCTGGGTACGTGCGTCCCGAAAATAGATCACAAGGTCAAATCTCAGAAAAAACCTTGTTTATATTCCAGAGGCCACATTTATAACTCAATCTTGATGAAACTTGGTCAGATTATTCTCCTGGAAAATGTATTGGCCAAGTTTGAAACTGGATCATATGTGTCCAAAACATAGTTTGCAATATTTATTCTTAGACAAACCTTGTAACCATTTTTAAGGCCACATGTGTGACTCAATCTTAATGAAACTTGCTAAGCATGTTTATCTGGACAATATCTAGGCCGAATTGTAAATCTGGGTCATATGGTGCAAAAAACTAGGTCACCAGGGCCCGTATTCACCAACCAATTCTTAGACTTAAGAATAAAGAATATTCTTCGACTCAAAAAACTACCTCATAGTTTGCATTATATACACGATGAAAATGGTGCTTATATTATTAACATATTGTTCTTAACAAAGAATTTGTTAATTATTGGTGTTAACTGCCATGCTAGACTTGAATATCAAGCAGTTATAGCACATTACAGTTTAAAACAAAATCTTTATTTTTAGACTTAAATCTAAGAATTTGTTGGTGAATACGGGCCCAGGTCAAATCTGAGAAAAAACCTTGTTACTTCTGTAGAGGACACATATATGACTCAATCATGATGCAACTTTGTCAGAATGGTTATCGTGACAATATCTAGGTTAAGTTAAACTCTGGGTCACGTGCGTCAAAAAACTAGGTCACCAGGGCAAATTTTACAAAAACTTACCATATCAGAGGCCACATTTATGAGTCAGTCTTGATGAAACATGTTCAGAATATTTATCCTGACAATATGAAGGCAATGTTTGAAACTGGCTCAAATAGGGTCAAAAACTAGATCACCAGGTCATGTCTTCTACAAATGGTTCCCTAAAACTCAGATGAGCGTTTAAGCCCTCTTTTAAATGTAGAACATTCAAACTGGCATGCATCGTTCATTACGATATAAAATTATGCATAGGGAACTTTTATAATCTTATGTTTAACATTTCTTGAGTAAATACGCTTTTCATCCTAGAATTTCTATTTCATGATTCTTACAACTTGGTAGGTATTACAACATGAACACAGGGGGAAAAAAAATTCACTATTACAAGCTCAATAAATTACACTTTACATTATTACACAAAATGTCAGTTAAAATGCATTTCTTATATCAGTTATTTTTCAAGTCTGATTTACAGGTTCAAAATGATCATGACTAGAATATTTCAGGATTTAATTAAAAAGAGGCTTTCACCCTAAATAAAACAATATAACGGGTTCAGTTTAAGATGTTTGTCAATATCAGCTAATTTTATTGTTACACAATTTGTATTTGGTTAATTCGAAAAACTACAGTTCTTGAATTGTGCTAAATCAATTACAAAGATTAGATTAGACTCGGTCTGATCAGTAATTCTGAACTAAGGGGCCTGAATATATTTTAAAAAAAAATCATAATTTTTATGTTCTATTAGAGGGCCAGCTAGATCACTTGGGTGCGCTGGACTTCTAATTCATGGATCATGGATTCTGTTCCAGGCCCAGCTGCATCACTTGTTGGTGGTCACGAAAATATTGCTATGGGCATTCTCCCCGTACCACTGATTCATAATAGGGCAGTTGTCAGTTACTGGCATAAGCATGTGCACTAAGTACTGTTAATACACCTTACCTAGAAATTGATAGTATGTGAACTAATCGTTGTGAAAGTGACGGAAATACTGTTGCAAATAGTGAAAAATNAAAAAAAAAAAAAAAAAAATATTGTATCAATGCAAATGTTTAGCTCTTTACGATGCTCAAGGCTGTTGCATCTACGTTTACCAGCATTGTTTTGTCCCAATCGGGAAACCTCCCTAGATCCATTCCACTATCAAAGTAGATTTCAGACACATATTAAGTGACAAAATTCCATTATCAGACTTTTGTTGGCTGCTTGATGGACGTATGGCATGCGCTCACACTTTCGACAATATGAGTCCTTGCTAACAGCATCTTTGCACACAATCCCAGCACTATTTGGCCAATTGAGACTCTTTTCATGTCGGATACTAATTTGTGTGACACCTTTGCTGAAACGTGAGTGTTTTTTTCAAGGCTGATCATGGCTATACATAGCAAGAAATGATTCTAATTTTACTTGTTGGTATTTTCTGTTGTACATCAGCGTGATAGAAATTGTTGATGTCTCTTTATGTCCTAAATTGTCCATACCAGTCTACCTAATATTTAAATTGATTTTAAAGCTAGTTTGATAGAAACAATCATGGACATTTAAAATAAGACTATGAGAACAGTTCAATCTATCACTTCATACACTTCATTGCTTTTACATTTCAATGCCAACGATGTAACCAAAAAAGTAGATATAGTAATGTGTCTCTTTGAATTGTAAAATTTTGCAATCATTATTGTCATTATAGGGCATAGCAATTAATTCGTAATCATTGTTGTATTAAAATGCTACATGAGTAAATAATTGTTGAACATGTACTTTGCAATACATAAATTGGAAGTCCTTCCACTTTTAATGAGCAAATTGGTATCATGTTTATTTTTTTTAAAGACATTTTTATAATGTAACAATATTGGTTGAATTATGATAATGTAACTATTTGAATAAAAACGTCTTACTGGTCATTAATAGAAATATATAATGTGAATATAACAGCTCAGAAACACCTTTATGATTTTAATAAATAAATATGTAACAAATCCTCTTTTAATGGCAAAAATTGTCTTTCTTTTCCCAAATGATGTCATTCAATTTGTGTTAAACGATTCCACTGTGCTAAATGGCTTTCGTTTACATTAAATATAGACTCGGATGCAAATGAGAATTCACCTTAATTTTGTATTATACGATGATAAATTTGAACATTCCTAATATGCCATTATTGTTGTGAAACGTTTCATTGATGTAAATTGAAGAATATATTTGTCTGAAATTGTGATAACCGGTGTACATCCCTCTGTACGTGTTGTTGTTTAAAAAAAAACATATTGTTGTACAGTATTGTTTTTAAAAAATAACATGCGCAGATTGTTTTGTACTCAGCTTATCTTCTTGCAATACACATTTCTGGTCAAAGTTATCTTACATTTCAGACTATTATTAATTCACGTTTGTGTCATTTTAAAGCCTCAGCTAATTTACAATAGAGGAAATCAATTTGTAATTTAGTTGAGTTAAAACATGACTGTTTATTGCATAAAATATTACAAGTAACTTTAAAATTAATTTTGCAGTAATTCTGAATTCACAGTCACTTGCAGTCCGCGCAGTTCAGCTACACATTGGCATATAATCGGCATTAAACAATAATAAAACTCCCAAGTGTATTGCTTTGTTGGCAATATGTAAACGCCCGTTCTCCTACATAACAATTTATATTATTTCATCGTAACATGGCATTAAACAGGCAATCTTGTATTTTTATGTTTCTATATATTAAGAAAAACATACCTCGTTATAGTATAAGTATATTTAAGAGCGCTGCATTTTATGCGCATTTTTTACCTGGCTTTTTAACGGTTTATTGTATATAATGCGTCACGATTGCTTTTACATTTCAATGCCAACGATGTAACCAATATAGTAGACACTGTTATACTTTAAAGTAACAATATTGGTTGAATTATGATAATGTAACTATTAGAATAAAAAGTCTTACTGGTCATTGATACAAATAATGTGAATATAACAGCTCAGAAAAACCTTTATGATTTTAATAAATAAATATGTGAAAATCAGCTTTCTTTACTTAAATTATGTCATTCAATTTGTGTTAACGATTCCACTGTGCTAAATGGCTGTTGTTTACATTAAATATAGACTCGGATGCAAATGAGAATTCACCTTATTTTTTTATAATACGATGATAAAGTTTAACATTCCTAAAATGCCAATATTAATGTACGTTTATACGTTTCATTGATGTAAATCGAAGAATATATTTGTCTGAAATTGTTATAACCGGTGTACACCCCTCAGTACGTGCTGTTGTCTTAATTTAATCAGAACCTGGATAATGTGATATTTTTAAACCAGCAAAACATAATCTTTTTTGTGTATGTTATAAGCCATATTGTAAATGCAAAGCATATCAAATATTGTCTTTTTATGTCCAAGTTTTACTGCAGCTCCAAGCATAGAATCCATACTCTTAGACATTGGGATGACTAAGATGATTATATGCCGAAATGCGGCAGATTTTGATCAGATTTTTTGTTCATTGTTAACTCCTAACATGTGAGTCAATGTCTCCTAATGTCCGTTACAGAACAAAACTATGTTTAGGAACAAAAAGTAACAATATTGTCTTGAGCTCCAAAAGTATTTGCCAGTGAAATATTCATCAGTTTCATTACTAATTTATAATACAAGTAAGAGCAGAGTTTTGGAACATTGGATCCAGTTCTTCACCACTGTATTGTCCAAGATCTTACAAAACATTTAAGTTATTACTGATTTTAGTTCAAAACATATATTGACCCATGATGAATATGTTCCTTAACTATGGAACACGGGAAAGACACCATTGTCCAGAGGTAATTACCGGTAATTTGATTTGTTTATCAGAAGCAGTTATGAATCTTGTAAAATTGTATTGGAATTAAAACGTTTCATACAATATTGTATAAGAGTGTCCCCAGGTTTTTACAGATGCCTATACACATACACTTTGCTAAACAAAATGAAAATACGAAGTTGTATTTTAAGCGCTATGCTTTGTTGATAACACTCATTAATACTAACACAACACAAAATGTTATTGCATCTTTATTGTAAACATAGTTTAACCATGGATTTATTTTCAGTCAATTATAAAAATGAATAATGATAAGAATTTCTTTATTTCAGCATATGTCTTGGTAACTTATGCATGACACATTCTAAATCTATGTGTTAGCACACACATAATTATTTGTATCGCAACTTCTGCCAAAAGCTTAAATAATACATTCCTTTTTCTAAATATCCAGAGAAAAAAAAACACATTATTTCGGAAATGTTTTTAGCTTTCGTCAATTATTCTACGGTAACAATCGTCATCTCAGAGCATTATACATACGATGATTGCTTAAAGGGGCCGTCCAACAGGTAAAGCGTCGTATCGACTGGAAACGATATTTGGGGAAACAACGAGGATTGCTTATATAGCTAAAAAATACATCCTCTACAATCATGAGCGTGGGTGGTCGAGTTGTCTTGCGGGTAGCTTTTTACTCCAGGACACCAGGAATCCAGGGGTCAGTGGTTCGAGCCCTGTTGAGGGTTACTTTTTTCCTTTTTTAAAATTGTATTCTTGTTTTTTTACTCGAGATTTTTAGTTCAAAAGTTTAAATTTATCAATATAAAGCATTTAAAGCATTTAATGACAAGCTTCAATACATGTCAAAATCTGTTGGACGGCCCCTTTAAGTCATTGCATTATTTCAGGGGAAAAATGCGTTTTCTCAGAATATGAAATTGCATTATCAGCACACTATTTCTAATTTGAGAGCTTGCTGTATTCTTTTGAACACATGAGGACATCTGATCCTTTCTTGAAATATCTTCTGTCTATAAGTTTGCTTCGTCAGAGTTAATGTAACAGAGACTTGGGCACAGAACACATACAATTTCCCTTCATTAGGGACAGTTTATGGAACATCACAACCTAATGAAGTCAATTTGTTCCTCTCAATATAATGACGAAAGCACGCAATATAAAGACGTTTTCACTTACGATAAGGCCACAACGGCAGATTTATATGTTCGTTGAATCAATATAAGGGTGGTTTGACACAATATATTGACAAATGCACCTAATATAATTGCACGGTGACTTAATATGGCGTTACATCGGCATGATATATTGGTTCATCGAATCAATATAAGGATTGTTTCACTTCATATATTGATACATGCATATAATATGCATATAATATGATGACATATATACTTTATATAAGATTACAACGGCATGATATAATGTTTTGTTTAATCTCTATAAAGACGTACTCACTTAACATATTCATAAATGAACTTCATATAATGACAGATTGACTTAATATCTTGACAAAGTGACTGAAAATATTGCTATTTTGACAATCAATATTCATTTTGTACGTTTACGACAGTCGAGGCTTTCCATATATTAAAGCCCCTATAACGCTCAACATCAACGAATATTTCGTAAACTATTAACATAAAGTTAACATATACAAATTCAGTGTTCCTTATAGCAATAGGCAAAATTTCTACGCTAGATGTGATCTGGTAATATAGATTTAACAAGATACAAAATGCTTTTTTTTATTTGTGTGTGGTTCAATATATTCAACACATGATCATGTACCAATTTAGTGTCCGTGTGTCGAATGAATATATATCGTTGCGGGAAATTAAAATGATATATATTGTGCCACAAAAAAGTAAAAAGAGTATTTTATATCTTGTTAAATCTATGATACCGGACCACATCTAGCGTTGAAATTTTGGCTATTGCTATAAGGAACACTGATGATTGTTTATGTGTTAACTTTTTTTACGAAATATTCGTTGGTTTTGAGCGTTATATGGGGCTTTAAGGCCTTTCTTTTGGTAATAAGCGTATGTTGGTCATATTTGATTGCAATATTAATTTCTCTTAATTTTCTTTTAATGATCTTATATTAACCTTTTTTTATTAAAATAATCGCTTAATATAAAATCATGTTTGTATTAGTAACAAAAAACATTACTATGTTTATGTAACAATTTTGTTCTCATTGTTCTTCCGAAACTATCTGTAAAATATTTAACAAAAAGTTGTTTTTTTTAACAAGTGTTTTATCCTAAAAAATAGTGCAAAAAAGGTCATTAAATAAAGTATTTCTTCTCGTATACAAAGTTATATTTTATAAGACGTTCGTTGGCCTCGAAACCTTCATGCCTTTTGATAAAATACCTTGTTTCCATTTCTACGATTCACATCATGGCTCAATTCAATACATTTTATTTATGATCCAATCATATAGATTCTATTCATTTGCAATGTAAATCATTGGCAATGCTTGAACATGTTCAACATTTTCTGTAAGAAAAGTGATAAACTGCTATAAATTGTTAATAAAATTCCCCCAACCAGATTGTATTATATCGTAAAGAATCTTGAAAAAGCGTTAATACACGTCTAATTTTAGATTCCAGATAACACGATTGTCACAATGATTGAATTCGTGATCTTAAAGTAAATTTATAGCAATGATGTTCCTGTCAGTTCTTATTTTTCGACCTGGATGCCAATTGTTGAGTCGTGGAACATTTCGAAATGTTGCAAACATACCAATAATTATCTTTTTGTGAATAGCATCGATTAAATTGTGAAAGATATCACAACCAGAGGTTGTTTTTTTTTCGCCTAACATTTTATTGTTTGTCTATATATATATATACTGCTTGAATTATATATATATATATATATATATGACTGCCGNTAAAAGATAGTTTCAGCTTGGGCGTCATGATGTGTTATACCGAGTCGCTGCAGTATGCAATGATTTACGTATCCTCTTCAGCATGCTAAGCCCCAACAAGATCTGCACAATGCAGGGGCGCACATATTCAGCACCGCAAGTTCATAAATATACCTATTTATACTTTGCTAAATATTCACATTTACATTTAAGTTTTATAAGAAATGTGCAATGTTCATCTTTTTGATAATACATATAATTACTGAGCAAATATTAAGAAAATTCTTTTGTGCCTTTATCTTTGTGCAAATTGTTATTTTTAATCTTAAAAGTCTTAAAATATTTTCTTGAAGGTAACATTGATACTTAAGTGTAAATATCCCACCCCAAAAATGATGTGGTGCTGAAAATTGTCGTCACCCTGCGAGTATATTGTCAAAAGGCAACAATCAACACTCTTAAAGTTGTAACATGGTTAATATTTGAATGTGACTTTTATGAAATTGCAAACCTGTCAAATCCAATGCCAATGAGTGTAAAGCAATGTAGATAAAATATCATTTTCATTTTTCGTTCAGTGCTCTTTTTTAAGTGTAAGCTTAAACTGTTGGAAACACAATTTGATTCAAAGCAAAAGAACAATCATTGGATAGTGTTGTAATTTTCGGCATACGAACATTATGAGACTGCTATATTGATGCCATCGGGGTATCGTGGACATCAGTTATCAGAACAGAATATTATTTTGTCATCGATTCACATTATAAATTAGTAAGTTCTGTTGCTTGACAGAGTCTGGTTGTCAAATATTTCAACAGTTGCCGTAATAAATAGTAATTAAATGTAAGGGCCGATCAGTGTCAATCCACACATCCAAATATGGGAGGGTAGGCAGATTGAATTAAAAGCCAGAGACAGTGAGAAGCTAGAAGAGAATAGAATTGAACGTAGAGATGTAAAGATACAAGTAGTATGCGGTATTCGTTGGTGTATATATTTATTATCTTAGTGTGTAAAAAAATGTAGAATTTATATACTGTGTTGTGAAGTTATGAGCTTTCTCCTCCACGAAAATTGTAACAATATACGTGTTGTTGTTTTTGTGTGTTTTTGTGATTAAGCAGTATACCTATAAATATGTTTTCTTTATTAGGCATGTGAATAAATATTTTCTATTATATATTTGGTAAAATATGACCTTTTATGATGTGTGTGACTTTGCAAGGGACTTAAATCTGCAATTAAAACATTAATGTAAATCCAAGTATCTCCCTTGAGACAAAATCCAAGGTATATACTGCAAAAAAGTGTAATGTGTTTTAATATATTTTTTCAAACTTACCAATTATAACAATTACATATGTGAGTACCAATTCGGTGATTCCTTTTTAATTGGTCACTTTAACAAATTCCTAAAGGAAACACATGTATACTCTATATCATATCAGGAGGAATATACAATTTATACATATGAACAAACGTTAACTACAATGGCATGAGCAATTCATTTACGATTCCCATAATTAGTTTTTTGATTATCACTTATAGAAGGTTCAAAATAAGCAGGCCTTTATAGCTAAGTGGTTTATATGAACTAGTTTTAATACAGCGATTGTGGGTTCCAGTTTCCACTGGTTTTTATTTGAGTTTATCATTCATTTAAAAGCGTAAGCGAGAGATGTTCCAGATATTGTCCTTGATAAATTGACATTTTCTGAGATCTGGTCACAAGTCCCTGCAGCGTTTAATCTGACAAAAACTTCTAGAGAAGATACTTCAAGAAAGGCTCAGACGTTATCTGCATCATGTGTTCAACAGAATAAAGCACTCTCCCAAAGTTGACAAAATGTGCCGCTAATGCAATTTAACATCCAGAGATTGTGGGATCCAGTTTCCACTGTGTTTTTTTGAGTTTATTATTCATTTATAAGAGTAGGCAAGCGATGTAGACATAATGTGTCGCTGATGCAATGAAACATTTAGAGATAACACAATTTATCCTGAAATAATACAATGACTAAAGCAATTACGTATTATTCTGTGAGATGACGGTTGTTACCATAGAATCATTTATAAAAGCTGAGAACCATTTCTGAAATAATTTAAATTTTCAACTGGATTTTCATAAAAAGATATTTAGTGTTACGCTCGTTACGACAGAAGTTACCATTTACGTGTTATTATGTGTGTGCTAACACATATATTTAGTCTGTGTCATGCACAAGTTCCAAAGAACTATGCTTTAGTGAAGAAATGTTTAACATTATTCAACCTTATAATTGACTGAAAAGAACTATGTTTACAATTAAGATGCAATAACATGTTGTGTTGTGTTAGTATTGCGGTGTGTAAATAACAAAGCATTATGCTTCAATATCCCTTTTTCAGCTTAGGTTAATTGTAAAGGCATTTTATAAATCTGAAGAAGTCTCATTAAATATTTTATGACAAATTGTAATTCCAATACAATTTTATAAGATGCATAACTGTCTGCTTCTGATCTATAAATCAAATTACCGGTAATTACCTCAAGACAATTGGATCTTTCCCGTGTTCCTCAGTTAAAAAACATATTCATCGTGAATGCAGATCTGTTTTTGACTGTAAATAAATAATTACTTAAAATTCTTGTTAATTCTTAGATAATACAGTGCCGAAGAGAGTGATCAAAATTTTCAAAACTCCGCGCTTAGTTTCCATAAGAAATAAGTAACTGATGAATAATTCACTGTGAAAAAAAATTGCAGCTCAAGCGCATGTTGATACGTGTTGTTCAGTTACTGATTTTGTTGTTCCATAACAGACAGTACAAGACATTGGCTCACATGTTTTGAGATATATATTAACATAAATATCGGAACAAAATCTGTCTTATTTAAGCATAAAATTATCCTAATGTTGGGAGTTTTATATGAACAACAGTATCGGAACAAAATCTGCCACATTTAAGAATAAAATGATCGTAGTCATCCACATGTCTTAGAGTATGGATTTTTATTCTCGGCAACTGCAGTAAAACTTGGACATAAAACAAAAAAAATCCGATATGTTTTGCATTGAAAATATGGCATATGACAAAAATGCTTTTGTTTATTGATTCAAAAATAATCATATTATCCAGGTTATGATTAAATTACACATTCAATCATTTTGTTTTTTTTCGATGATCACTAGACATATTAAAACATATACTTACTTGCATACTATATTAATAGTGAATTTGTAAATATAACCATTTGAATACCAGTTTTGCTGTGTATAAAACGCGAGGAGTCATCAACCCCCAACCGCATGCTGTAATATGTTTAACATATTCAATTATTACTGGTGATATTGAAGCTCTGATTGTCATTTATGCTTTCAAAATGCATCTCATGCATAAAAAAACGTCGAACAAGGAATTGTTACATTTTTAACTTTGAGCGCACATAAGTTTTGGTAACCAAACTGTAAAAAGATATGTTTTATTATTAAAACAACAAGTGTAGAGGGTTATAAATCCTTTATAACAATTTAAGACTTATTTTAAAATTAACATCAATGAAATGTTTTAAAAGAAAATTAGAAATGTTCAAATTTATCCTCTTAAAATACAAAATTAAGGATAATTCTCTTTTGTTTCAAAGTATATATTTAATGTAAACAATAGCCATAACACAGCTTTCACTAACTCGCCCATAGGCGTTACACAGTAATTATGGCAAGTTATGATAACACAGAACAAATTCATTAGACAATAGCCATGATACAAGGTCAAAGTTTTGACAAATTGACTCGAAATTCGGGGTCTCTAATTTATAAATATTATATGTGCATAAGTTATTATATGTAATCATATATTTAAACTATTAAATGTGTATACTCACATGTTATGAATACTTTAAATGCAATGGAATCAACTAAATTGAATGACATAATTTAGGTAAAGAAACTAAATTTCCACCATTAAAAGAGGATTTGTTATATATTTATTTATTAAAATCTTATCAGTTTTGTATAAGCCGTAACATCCATATTACATAATTGTACAAATGACCAAGGAGACATTTTATTATAATAGTAATATTATCATTATTCTACCAATATTGTATACTACAGTAAAAAGTGTATTTACCAAATAAACAAATTAAAGCAATTTGCTAATCAAATGTGGAAAGATTTCTCATTTATGTATGACAAAGTACAGCAATTATTTCATCATGTAACATTTAACTGTGAAATATAACTCTGATAATGAATTAAATGCTATTCCCTACTAATGACAATAATAATTATAACATGTTACGATTCCAATAGACAACTTACAATATCTACTATATTGGTTACATCCATGGCATTAACTGTGAAAGCAATCGTGATGCATTTTAAACCATAAACTCTAAAAGTGCTCTCAAATATGCTTATGCGATCATTAGGTTTGTTTTTCTTAAAATATAGAAAAATAACAATAATTGATTGTCTGTTTTAATGCAATGTTTCAATGCAATAATACACATTTTCATAACGTTTAAACTGATATTTACATATCGCCAACACAGCAATACACCTGGAAGTTGAACTATAATTGTTTAAGGCCTCAGATATGAAAATATGCAGCTAACTGTGAATTCAGAACTACAAACCACAGGACCATGATGGCTAAACGCTCTCACATAAGCACAAGCAATGACAGGGACCAATCTGACAGCTTAATTGTGCTTACTCCGAGTAAGTGTGAATTTAGAATGTCTACCCACTGGGCCGTGATTGTCCAACATGCTCACCTGAGTAAAAGCAACGACAGAGACCAGATCTGACAGCTAAAATGTGCTTACCCCAAATGACTGAATTAAGACTTTTTTAAATACAAAGAGGGGTATAATCCTGCAAAAAAGCTGGTCACAGTTATTGGTCTAGGTCAGTTAATGTTTACAAGGACCATACACACATATTTAAAGTTTTATTTCAACATATGTAGTAGATATAGAAATATGGAACAGTTGCATGCAAACATTAAAAAACAAAAAAGAACAAAAAGGTGCACAATTCTGCTAAATTGCAGGTCAGAGTTACGGAACTTGGTCAGTGAGCTAACACACTGACCCTGAATACATTTGCAAAATTTCAAATTAATACCTGTAGTAAAGTAACAGTGATATGGAGATCATGGACCTGTTAATTAAACAATATTTGATGTAGAACAAGAGTGCCAAATTGTCACAAGATACGCCCGT